>RJWT010005301.1:0-31254 GCA_004365215.1 Cuniculus paca | reverse complement strand
CTATTTATTAGTTACAAAATATTAGACCAACAACATAAACCCTCAAAGTTTTTCCTAATAATTAGCATGGAGGAATGAATAATAATGAGAAATACATGTGAAATTCCTAGCAGTGTGTTTTACATATTAGAAGTATAGAATAGATAGTTGATGTTAGTAGTGTATAAACAGTGTGCTAGATACTGTGATTACAAAGATGGAAGAACATAACCTTCAATTTTAAATTGTAATACAAATATTTACATGACAATATATATCAACCATTTAGAAATACTCAAATGCAAGGTGATATTACGAATTATTACTATTTTTCTAAAGAACTAGTTCCTGGGGCTGGGGATTTAGCTCAGTGGCACAAGCACCTGTCTGGTAAGTATGAGGCCATGAGTTCGATTCCCGGTACAAAAAAAAAAGAGCTAGTTTCCTTTATACTAGGTAACCATTATCTCTATAACAGAATCCAAGTTTTATTAATAATTCTCATTCATGTATTCATTCAGTGCTTTATAGAAATTTATTGAGTACCTACCTACTACATGCCAGGCTTTGTATGCATACTACAGAGAACAAAAAGCAGTGCAAACACTTGTCATTATATTGTACTTCCTGTGACATAAAATTAAAATAAATAAGGAAGTACCTGATGTAATGTCAGGTAATGAAAAACTTTATAAATTGAATAATGGAAAAGATCATAGCAATGTGCAGGCAGCAAACAAAAATGCTAACATTTCAGATACTGTCTCCTGCTCTGAATTAGATTCCTATTGTTCCTGTACAAAGTAACTTAAAGTTAGTGGCTCATGCAGTGCAAGTTTTTTCTCTTTTTGTTCAGGTGATCAGAAATCTGAATCGAATCTTACCAATATGATTAGCTCTTTCAGCACTGAGGGAATGTTACCCTAAACTGTATTTGTGTTGAAAAATGTGTAAAGGTAGGACATAAAATACCACATATATATTAGTTTACTAATGCTGATGTGGAGGGTTCACTAGAGGCTATAGCTGAAACAGAACCTGATTTTTAATGTAGCAAGAAGCAATATTTATTTATTTATTTATTCATTGGTACCGGGGATCGAACTCGCAACCTCGCACTTGCCAGGCAAGCACTTATGCCATTTGCTAAACCCCCTGCACGCAAGAGGCAATATTCATTACTAACCAGGTCAGTCTACGAGTTATGATCACTGATAAAAGATTTTTACATGGAGCTTTGAACAAATCTTTTAAAACTATAAAATATGTTTAACCCCACACTGAAAACTCTGAATTTGTAAACAAGCCCTGCTGGGGGTTTCATTTTGCACACAAATAAACTTCAGCCCAGCACATGTAAGAGGCCACTGCTTTGTTTGAATACTGTGCTCCTCCATCATTTAACAGTGTTTATGTGGTTCTTGCTGTAAACAACCATGCCTTCAGAGTAACTTTTTCTAAAATGTCAGTATGCAAGTACAGTCTGCTAGTCTGGCACTCGATATGTATTTGGTATATTGTTGAGTAGAGTTCTCAATCCACTCAAAAGATTTTGGAATAAAAAAAATTCTAGATTCAATTTAGTATGCATTGATTATCACCTCTTTTGTATCTAGCCCTATGTTCTTTTGTTCTGTCGTGATGTAACTGGAGCACATGAAAACAAAAACTAGATTCAGAAAGAGTAAGATTTAATCCTTCCATAGATTAATTTGACATATTTTAAGAATTTCCAGTACTGCTCACTGAGTTAGCATTCTGTTATTATAACATATCTGAGATAATTAACTAATAAAGGGAAAAAGCTCATTTTAGCACACCTAATTTTAGAAGATCCAGACTATAATCCAGAGGACCCATGACACTTAGGCTTCTGGAGTGGGTGTCAGGTGGCAATGTTTGGGGACATGTGCTGGAAAAAATAACTTACACACCAGAGCAGGAATGAAAAAAGAACAAAAGAGGAGATCTAGGTCCCACAATCTCCTTCCACACTATCCTTCCCTGAGCTATAGGCATCCCACAGTGCCCCATTTTTAAAGGTTGTACATCTCATCATAGTGCCCTGATAGGGGACTAATCTTTACCATATGGGCCTTCAGGGACATTTAGTTCTAAACTGTAGCACCTACCTATTTATTTTTGTCAGATAGAGGAAGGCAAATACTCACCGTTGCCTTGTGCACGCACACAATATAGATATGGATATAGATATAGATATATAGTATGGTAGCTAGTTTTCCTTAACAATTATTTTTATTGTATATTTTGTCACCTTAAAGCACATCAATGAATCTAATTTATTGATGCTCATTATCCCTTGTTTCTTGTTCTAATTTAAGTTAAAGGTTCACAGAAAATTGGCCAGTGCCCTGTCCACCTGCTCAGGAAAGAACATATTCAGTAGTATATTTTATCATCTTTTCCACAAAAGCATAAGGCAGTTTGCAATGACATTTTATTTTGCTAATTTTTTTTACTGTCACTTCACAGAACAAGTTTATTTTAAATCAAGCTCAAAGAGCCTTTCATGTAATATGACTGAAATATATATGTAAATAGTACTCTGAATGACAGAATAACTAAAATTTTTAAAAAGGGACTATATGGAAATTTTAAATCATATCTGAAATAAAAAGTGAACTTTACTGAACATGAAAAGGTCTGAGAAACAATATATCATGTTGAATCCTTCCAAATATCTAGAAATGAAAATATTTGACATAAAACACATTATTCACATTCTGTGTGTAGACAAACAGAATATTTTATGGTTGGTGCTAGCTTACTATAATTATTTAGGAATGCTTCTTATTGACACGTGTATTATGTCTTTAAATGCAATCAATTGATAAGCACATACTGAAGACTGAAAATGTCTTAATGAAAAATTATAGAAGAGGTATTATTCATATACAATTCCACTGCTGGTCTACAATTCATTCTTTAACCTGGTGAAATTCATGATCTCAAAGACATAAAGGTTTTTTTCACTTTTAATTTAATGAGTCACAGTATTTCTCAGAATGAAATGATAAGGGTCATACTTGACCTTGCATCTTAAATAAACTAGAAAACCACAATGACCTACTGTCATGGACACAAGAGTGAATGACCACCTGTGTGTAAGAGTAACGACCAAGGAAACCTTCTGGTTGCATCAATTCACTGCTTGGAGACCAAGTCTGAGCCACAGCACAAATATAAACTGTAGACCCAGTGGAGTTACCATTTGATCAGCTGACAGGATGAGATTTCATGAGGAGAGGTGGGAAAGCACCAGCAAACAGAGGAAATTTCATCTCAATTTTTAATACTGAAGTATCCCTGTGTGAGTGGAAAGTATTTGAAGAAGAGGAAAAATTCATTATAAACAAAGAGCAGGAAAATTCACAAACTTGTGGTAATTTGTCCTTTTTTATCAACCAGTTAAGAAACACTGTATAAAATATGGAGCACAGTAGAATCCACAAAGGGGATACTTTATTCATGGCAATAAATGACCTCATGACTAAAATCTGCCCTGACGCTGCCCCATATCAAACCTAAATTTAAGCCATGAAGAGATGCAATTGTTTCCATTCATTTAACTGAATAGAATAAAGTCCATTGTTACATAAAGGAACACAGAAAAATTGAGCAAGCAACATCCAATTGACAATATGAGGCATTCAGTCAAAACATGCCAACTATGCAAAGAAAATACAACTCATAACTTGGAGAAAAATTCAATCAATAGAAACAAACCTGAATGATAGGCATAAAGAAATTGACAGACAAGAATATAAAATACCTAGACTAGATATGGTGTTATGTTAATGAAGGTAGAAAGACTAAAGGGAAGAGTTTTGGAAGAGAAAATGAATCTTATATAAAATTCTGGAAAATTACTTTATTTTAAATAAAATAGACTCACTGAGATCCACATCTAATTAGACACTGTAGAAAAAAATTGCACTGAATTTAAAGAGAGAGGAAAAGAAATCGGCAAAAGACGATACACAGAGAATAAAATGTTGAAAGAAAATAAATATAGTCTTGGTTTATTTTTTATAATTCAGGAGTTGGACTTATGCATAACTGTAGTTTCAAACAGAATGAAATAGAGAAAAATTTTGAAGGAAAATATTTGAAACCTATCAAAATAAGATGAAAACACAAAACACATGGTTTCAAAATTTACAAATCCTCAGGAGAATAAACTGAAAAAAATTTTATTTAAATTTTAATTCTGTGGAATAATTTAAAGATTTATCTATTATTTATAAAGTCTTATCAGAAAAAGGGCTATTTTAATCAACACTTTATAAGTAATAAATCTTTAAACTATTCCACAGAATTAAAAATTAAATTAAAAAAATTTCAAACAAAATAAACAGGACAAGGAATTTTTCACCAAAATCAATAAAATTTAAGATAGTGAAATGACATTTCAAAATATAGAGGCAAAACTATCAATGCTAAGTTTTCATACAGGTTGGTATCATTCAGAAGCTAAGCCAATATAAAACATTTTCCATATAAGGAAAAGCTTAGAAAATTCATTGCCAATACACCTGCAGAGTGGCAAATATTAAACAAGATTCTTTTTAGAGGAGAATGATAGTAGATAGAAATTTGGGTCTTCACCAAAGAATTAGGAGCGCTGGAAAAGGTAAGCAGGTGTACAAAATGTGAGACTTACAAATTGGTTCTGAAAATTTTTCTTTTTTTGTTGTTAACAATGCAATCCAGGCCGTTGGGCATGCTAGGCAACCACTCAGCTACACGCCCAGATTTAAAATAAGGTTTTTATTTCTTTTTTTATGTTAAAGAGAAAAAATAAAATAAAATAAAATAAAATAAAATAAAATAAAATAAGAGCAATACAGAATTTCAAAACAAGATAACAGGAAATTAACAATGGTTAATATATGGCATGTTGTTATAGTCAGCATAATTACTCAGATCGCAAGATATAGGCATGCAAAACTGATCAAACAGTATAAGCACAAATCATTTTTTTCAGTGAACTATAAGAAATCAGTAGCATAACTATCTTAGATACCTTTTATATTTTTTTTTTCTTCTTTTTTTTGGGGGGGGGGAATCGGGGATTGAACTCATGACCTTGCGCTTGCCAGGCAGGTGCTTAGGCCACTGAGCTAAATCCCCAGCTCTTTATACATTTTTTTCTTATTCTTTCTTTTAATTTTTTTCTCCTTTCACTCATCCCAGTTGTTCTTTCCTTTTGGACATTGTGTTTCCCTTTCACAATATCTATTGTACATTTTGGATCTTGTTTACTTTTTCCGTTTCTCACACTAAGAAGACAATATGATGTTTACACAAGTGAGTTTCATTTATTTCACTTACGAGTAAAATAAAATTTTTAAACCCTTTAGAATATGATTGATTATACACTACAATAATAGTAATTATGGAGTGGAATTTTATAGTGTACTTAGGCACAGAATGTGTGACAGGAAAAACGCAATGATTGCAGGAGAACTTGAAAGGTATGGAAAGAAACATATATGCGATATGTTAACATCTGTGTTGTTATTAACATTGTTTTAGTGGTACTAGGAATTGTACACAGGGCCTTCATAGTGAAGATCTCAGTCACTCTGAGTGCTAGATTTGAGGTATGTGCCTGTATAATTATCTTTGACTGAAATTGAAATGAAATGTGCATTGTGAATTCATGTTACTCACAAAACAAAACAAAAGAATCAGACTAGAAACCTGAATGGTTCAAGAGTAACACTGGAATTTAGGTGATATTGAAACAAAAATTTTTAAATTGTGAAGAAGTTTCTTTTAACCTTGAAAACTATCCTTGGCCATTCTTAAATGATTAACAATAATAGTTTTTCAGATTTTAAACCAGGGTCTCAAGCATTTACCTCTGATACATTTCCTTGCCTTCTTTTCATATTCCTCCAAAACAGGTCATCACAAACTTAGCAAATTAAATCAATACTTGTGAATCATCTCATACTTTGTGGAGATAATCTATCCAGGTTGGGTTCTCTCTCTTCATGGTCTCAAAACGACAACTTCAATGTATCCCATCCAGAGGCTCTGAAATAGAATCTGCTTTTCCAAGGTCATTCCAATTATTGAGAGAATTAATTTCCTTGTGACTTGTTTTAGTCACTTTTCTGAGATTCTAATGAAGTACATAAGACTGGGTGATTTTTGGACAAGACAGGTTTATTAGTGTTCTGGGGACTAGGAGGTCCAAGGTCAAAGGGTATTCTGCAAAGGCCTTCATGATGTATCATTCCCTGGTGAAAGAGGAGAGAAAGGGCTAAAAAGCAAAAGAAAGACAATCTCGATTTGATAACAAACCCACTGCAGAAACAACAACACTAAGCTTTTCATAATGGTGCTACTCATCTCTTGTGCATCCTACCTCTCAAGACTGTTAACTTGGAGGTTAAGTTTGCAACAGGTTAACTTTGGGGGACAGATTTAAATCATGGCACTGCCCTATCACTAAAGTTGCCATTTTCTTGCTGGTCAAAACTGTTGAATTTTTATTGCCTGGATTCCCCTGCAGTTCCTTGAGATGTGGATTTCTGATAAGTGATTTAAGTCTTCAAGTCTAGCAAGAAACTCACTATCTCTGTCTCTGTCTCTCTTTCTCTCTCTCTCTGTGTCCCTCACTCCCTCTTTCAAAACACTCTTTCTCTACCCTCTCACTTTTCTTTATAATCAATTTGGCTTATTCACAATTTGTATTAATTAGTACTACTTTAATTGTTCATTTCTGTGGGATAAGCAGCACAACTAGTCAAGCTTAACAGAATGATCTCTCTTATAATTGACTCAATATCAATTTAGTTAGCACCTTAATTATACCTGAAAATGTCTCTTCCCTTCTGCCATATACTAAATGCCACCTTATAATAGGGTTGATGTCCAATTATATTAAAAGATTGCACCTGCAGTCAATGGGAGGGAATTGCATAGGAAGTATATGGGAAAAGAATTACAATGTGCAATGATTATACATTGGGGAATGCAAACTTTTACATTCTTTTTGGATTCTACTTACAATCTAAAGATGATGTTGGTGGCCTTCAACAAAGTAAAATTGCAAAGAAAGAATAAGGTAGCTAAAACACATGGTTTCCTTCTGGAAAAGTAAATTGCTACTAGAATGAATGAAAAAATAAACAAAATATGTGTTTCTTCCAAAAATATTTAAAAGTGTTTTAATTTTGGGCCTGGTAAGAATTGTTGTATTTCAATATATGTTTTGATGCTTCTTGATATTTTTAAAAACATAGACAAATTAGTATGAAGATAAAAATATAAATTATACAATAAGTAAAGACAAAATTATAAGCTAAATATCTCAAATTTGGAGTTAAATTTAGAATGGTTTTGGGTAGCCAAAATGGATTAGATAAAGAGTTAATTAACTGTAATATTTTAAAGCAATCAAAATAATCACTAATACCTCTCATAGTTGTGTATTGAAACTAATGTTTACTAAATTCTAACTTCTCAGAAAAATGTGATACTTATTCTGCAATAACAACTAAAAATAGACAGACAGACAGACAGACCGACAGATAGATAGAATTCCATGCTCTCCTCCATGAGTTTGTTTAGAAGAAGCAGGATTCATATTTTATTGAAAAACATTAAATTTTTAAGTTATAAATTGTTTCCTAGATAATAGGAAAGGAACATTCAGACGTGAATTGTCATAGATACAAGTGAAAAGTCCAAATTATTTATTTAAACTTATCTTTGTTTCAGGCAGTACAATGCACTCCAAGAATTCCCTGAAAATATTAATTATAATAATAAAAGATTTATTCAGGGTGAAACAATTCATTTGAACTAAAATTACAATTAGAAAGAACTAAGTAAAAGTAAAAATATAAAATATCTCTGTGTAAACTAATATTTCTTGTAGTTGGAACATGAGTGTTAGCATCTACAGAAAATGAACTGTGACCTCGTCACAGAGGACTTTGAAAATAAATTTTAAAGTCTAGTACATTAATTTGTGAAGAATTGAAAAGCTAGAATGAACCAGAAAACTACATCAGCAGACCTCATGTTACAGTCTACCTTTCTAAGAAAGGTATAACAGTACACCTAATGCAATAAATATCGCTTCAATAATTTATAACATAAAATCCACAAAAACATTTGGAGAAAATAAGGTTAAAAACATGACTGTTGCTAATTTATAAATGTTTTACCATTTATTTTCACTCATGATCTGAAAAACTGATATCACTCTATCATTTAATTTCACTATTCTTTTCATTCATTTCTGTGTAAATATCTATTTTGAAGATCTGTTCTCACTAATAGCTTGTAGGGTAATTAAGTAATCATTCAAACAAATTTACTTTCCTTTTTGGTAGCATGTTTTTCTCTTGGCACTTTTAATAAATTGCCAAATCTGTTATGTTTTTACAATATTTATAAAATATGTTTCATCTGTGCAAAATCATGAGGTTGGGGAAGCTTTCATAGTTGCTGAATTTACCTACTTTTTTTCTTTATCTTTTTGTCTGTGCTTTTCCAGAATCTACAAATGAAAAGCAAATACCAGAATTTAAAAACATTTAACATACTCTATAACTTTTGTATATTCATTCAATGTCAATGTTTTCTTATTTAGCTTTGCTTTCTGGAATAAGATTTTAAAATATTTTCTCTGTCTGGTCCTAGATCTTCCTTGTGTACTTTTGTTCGTTTATTTCATTGGTTTGAGGAGTGACTGTGATTATTCACTTATTGTTTCCATGATTACTGTTCACAGTGCTGCCCTAGTTTACAACATGGATCATGTTCAATTGTGTATCAGTAAACAGATGTTTTAGCCATTATATACTACATTCTAATTGTTTTCCAGTGGATTCCAATATCAGTATTTTATAATCTTATATATATTCTACTTGATTTTATTACATTTAGAAGTTACACACCAGTGTAGAGAGAAATCTCTTAATGTATACACAGCATAGTAAGTTAACAAAAAACTTAGCACATTTTAAACACATTCATCATTGTGCCTGTGGAACTGTCATGGTCTTTTAAAGTGTTTGCTACTTCTCTCCACTTTTCCTTTTTATACCATATTACCATCTTCAAAAAAATGTAGTCTTGTATATTCAATTATGTGCGATTTTACTAAGAGATCATTGTTCATTACAACTGGTTTGGCAGTAAAGTATAATGGTAACGAATGACAGTGTTATGAGAATCTCATTCTCCTTGCAAATTTCACACTAAGATTTTCATTTAGTACTAAAATAAAATGAACTAGACTTTCTACCAACTATCACAGTTTTTGCAGTTTAACACACATAAAATATTTCAGGAAGAAATGTTATGTGCAACTGTTTACACATGAAAAATAAGAATGCGAATAAGAATTTGAAGTGCTTGACTTGATATTTTGACTATGGAAAGTCATGATAACAACATGAATCTATCAGCGCATTTAAATGCTTCATTTTCTATTAAATGTTGATTCATCAAAGTAAGAACAACTTGCAAAATTACCCAAAAACAAAAATTATAGTTGTATTTATGCATGAAGAGACTTCTGTTGATAGCTGGAAATCCTATGTCCATCATAATCTATTAATTTCTATTTAAATTTATAAAATTTAATTTATAAAATTGTGTTCAGTGACAGCCTATAAGGTGTGACTGACGAGATTTTAGTTTCTGTGAGAGTAGCCAATGTTAAATTCGCACACTTGCGAGTGAAGGTTTATTGATCTTTTTGAATCAACTCCTAAATAAGTTAATACAATTTTTGTGCTTTATTTTCAGTAAATATGTCATCTCCAGAAATTCACACAAGTTCAGTTTATACTTAAAAATTCTTTACTTTAGCCACGAGACATTTTAAAATATTGTCCTTATCCTTTGGTAAAATAATTACTATTGATTTGGTGATATTATATTTTTAATGATAGTTTTCCCTAGACAGAATAGAGTTCTTGAAGTAATTTTATATGACTACTCAAAGAAGTGAAAAATTATAAATAGCAAAGTTACATTTAAAAGCCTATTGTTATAAAGTAATTCTTGCCATGCAGAATCAAGATCTACAACAAATTGGTCCATGGCAGATGTACTATACAAATAGTAACTAACCCATAAATTTTCGCAAAACAGTAATTTATACCAAACAAAAGCAATTAGAAATAATTATGAATAAATAGAAATTTGAACAATAATTTCCTTAGAAGAATTTCTTTAGGTTTATGATTGAATAATACTTAACATAAATTACTTTATGAAGATAAATAGCAGTTACAGGTATAATCATATAGCATTATTATGTTTTGGGAAAAATTAACTACCCCAATTCTATATTATTATTATCATTTTTTTTTTGGAACTGGAGATCAGACTCATGATCTCGTGCTTGCCAGGCAGATGCTTGTACCACTGAGCTAAATCCCTGGCCTATATCACATTTATTATGAAAATAGAAATTTCAATTGGCAATTGCAAATTTTTTTGTAGACCAACTGTAATTTTGATAAAGAAGTTTATGTGTAGCCTGTTTCTAATAACAATAATAGAAAATTTTTAAATCATTTCACCTTTGCTCTACCAACAAACTATTTGAAATTTTACTAACAAGAATAATAAAGTGCTTTAATATGTTATACTCCAAAAAATTTAAAAATATTTCTATACCACCTGTTTTGGTTACATTTTTCTCATTGCTGTGACAGAATACCTGACACTCAAAGTTAAGGAAGAAAAGGTTTATTTAGCTCACAATTGATGGAGGGTTCAGTCCAAAATCAGCTGGCTCCAAGGCAGGGTGCATGGCACAGGGGCAACAGTTTATGGCAGTGGAGGACTGCAAAAGCAGCAAGAGCCAAAGGGGTAAAAGGGGACCCTTATATTATATGCAAGCCACCTGCTCCAGGGTGGGTGCAGCACTCACAATGCCAATTCCAGCACTAGACAATGAACCAATAACAAATTCTAGATACAGGTGCCTCCCAGAAGCCTGCCCTGCATGGCTGCATGAGGCTCTGGGAGGACATCCAGACACAAACCATAACAACACCCAAGGAAGAGTGAAACACACCAGTGCTATAGCTCATTGCCAGTATTTCAACAATCCTAAGCCTCAGCTCATATCATGATTTGATCATAACATTTTTCATACATGTCAAAAATTGCACTATTGCCAATATGTATGTACAATTAGTACGTTTATTAAAAAATAAAACAAAATGATTAAAATGGAGATGAACGGTCGGCAAAGTTGGAGAACATAAAAGGTTATTCAGCAAATTTGAAAAGCAAAGACCAAAGAATAACAGTACCGATTTCTCAAAGTAAATTTAAAGAAACTTACTCTTTTGGGATAATTTTTGTTTTCTCATATGATTTTTTTTGTGTGAAATTCAGCAGATTTTAATACAGTGACTTTTAAGGCTGTTGGCTAGAGCTGATGAAAACATCACAGTTTAAGTAGAAATTTACTTTCTCAAGTTTTGGAGGCCGGAAATCTAAGATCATGGTGTCAACATGAGTATGCGAAATATCATCATTTACTATACACACAATATTCAGGTGCAGTAGCAGTGAACAAATGTATAGAATGTAATACTGACTTGTATAGAGGATAAATTATATTGTTCCTATGGCAGAACTCCACATTGAAATATAATAATTTGCAAAGTGGGTAAGAGACACACCAATTACCTCAAGAATGCCAACATACCATCAGTAAACACTACAAAGTAAATAGTATCTAACGAGAAGAACCGTAATACAATCATTGAGCTGCACTCTGAAAGATAAATGGCATTGATCTCATAAGAAAACGCAGAAAGAAATGTTCTTGTCACTTTGGAGAATAATATATTCTAAGGAGAAAGAATTAAGAGTAGAGTTGTGTCTAATGTGACTTGAGAATTGTACATAAGGTGAAATGGGACTAGTTATGAAGCTGGCAATATTACACTGGGAATAGATCTTGGAGACCGTTTACTACCGTGTGGAGGAAACGGCAGTTTTCTTACACTCAGTAGAGAAGCATTGGGAGTTTTAGCCTGGTTCCGTACGTGATTATGGGGACATATTCTAACCATGAAGTTTAAGATCCACCATTCATTTCCCTCATGTGGTAGCAATACAGAGTTACTCACAAAATGATTAAATCTCCAATTTCTAAATTCCAGAAAATAACTCATAATCCATGTTTTCTGCATGGTATACTCTTAAGTTAGTATATAATAGACTGGTTGTTTATGTAGCAGTGAAGGAGAGAAGACTATATTTGCTGGACTGGTAAATAACTAGCATTCATTTTTTTTCTTTTTTTATTATTTCTATATGTTGTAGAATGAAATTATGTAACATCAATATTCACATATTCATACATTAAAATCCTAACTACTACTCTTTCAGTTTATGGCTGCACTGAGGATAGAGTCCTTAAGGAAGGAAGTAACGTTAAATGAGGTTATTGAGGTTTCCCCAATCTATTATGACCTGTGCCCTTACGGAACAGGAGATGAGACTGCAAACAACACAAAGTAGAATATGTTTAGTCTACTACTTTGCATCATTTGAGTACATACTCATAACACACAATAAAATCTTTTGCTTTAAGTAAATTAACATTTTAAACTTAAACATTGTGGAATTTACATATGGAAAAGTGTATTAGCTATAAAAAATCAGAGTTTTTTGAGATTTATATAAATGTAACTTACTGAGTATTCTACCTTTGTTTTATATATTGTATAGCTTTCAACGTACTTATTCCTCAATTGACATTCTGAGTCAAAGTATTATTAGTATTATAATGCTTTTTGTTGCTGAAGAAATCTAGCTGGAAAGAGCCTGATTATTTTCTTTACAAATCACCAGCCTATTAAATAGCAGAAACTGGATAGGGAGGCAGGTGATCTGATTTTAGAGTATCATCTGTGTTTTTGACCATAATGTTATCCTTCCCTGCTTTATCAACCAAACTCTTGCAGCAAAAATTAGGGACCTGTAAGTGCAAATGGTTGAAAGTCCATTCACTGCAAGATGCACATGGTCCAATGTGCCTTCATGACTAGTTTATGAATGAACCAAAGTGGAATTTTAAAATAATGTTTTGTCTTGTAATGATAACATATGAGTCTTTGTTTCTTTTGGAAAAGTGAGAAACTTCATAGATAAAAAGAGAATTGTATGTAAAGTTTAAAGTCTGTGTAATTTGATTTTGCTAGTGAACAAAAGTCGACTGTGATTTCATCTTCTATTCACTTTTGTCCAATGTTTGCTCTGTGGTGCATTCCCATCAGTAAAAGAGTTACTCAGTTATATTCAAAGAAGCTTAAGTGCCTGGCAGAGTTTCAGATTTGTTCTCCAGGAAGTGTTTTCAGTTTTTTTTTTTCCCACAATGGACAACTTGGCACAAATACAGGAATTGTTTTCATGCAACTCACATTCGGTAAATGCTTAAGTAAGTTTTGTTCATTTACTTCCCTTACTATATTTCTAAGATAATATATGTTCACTGCTTTCCAAGGTATAGCATCCAGTAGTCTTTTAATGATAATTGCTTAGAGAATTGCTTCATTGATATTCATCTATGTACTGTATAAAGTTTTTCAATAACATCCACAGAATAGTAACTTAAAATTGTCTACTGTGTGTCAAGTACTTTTCTAATCATTTTACTAGGAAGAACAAATAAAGACTTCTTGGACTAGTGGGGACAATAGACTTATCAATAATAGTTTACTGGGCAATAAAAGAAGTTCTAATAAAGTTGCTTTACTTTTCTAGTGCATAGACTCACATGATAACTGATTTTAAGTTTCCAACCTGAAACCACTGAAGCTGAAGATGGAAGAGGATGATTGACCACTATGACCCATGACAAAATCATAGAAACAGGTTGGGGCAGCACACAGGAAAATGGTGTCTCCTGTTTAGCTGCCGATGTAAGTACTAGCGGGAAAAAAATCAAACCAACAAAGTGAACAGGGAGAATGCAAAGGAGACTGAAAAAATGTGCTGTCAGTTGAAAAGTTAAACCAGTAAAGTTTAGTGAAGCCAAAAGGAGGGGAAAAAGTATTTTGAAAGTTGTATCATATCCTCTATCCTGGCGTATTTTGAAAGTTGTATCATATCCTCTATCCTGGCAATATACCAAAGGAAATCATATGGAAGAGCAGCAGATCAGGGACCATTGGATATGAGAATCCAGCCAAGTAAATACATACCCATATGGGCTTTGGTTAGTGAGAGGATGAACCAGGCTTGATTTGACATCTGTAGTGTCCAGCACTGCAGCACTGTGTTTTACCGAGGGAAGCAGCTAACTGTATAGTTTTAACAATAAATGAATGAATTTGAGAATAAATAAATACTATTTTCTCATTCAAAACCTATGCTTGTAAGGCCCATGTGATGAATTTCTCTTTGGTGTAGTTGTGAAAATTTTGAAAGAATTGGAGTTAATTTGTGACTAACTTTGGAGTTAGTTACATACCTCTGAAATGTACTACACCACGGAATTTATCATTCTATATAACAAGATTCCTGCTTAGAACTTGGAATATCACCTCTCTGCCCTTGATCTGTCAGAGAAAATGATGTCCTTCTTTCTAACCAAAACTAATGCAAGACCTCAGGTTGAGACAGACATGAGTTTTAGTCTTTGATCTCCCACTTATCAACTATAGGATTTTAGCAAGATTTTCAATAATGCTATATAACTGCTCCCTTAGAACAAAGATAGGAAAAGCATTAACAGCATACTTCAAATATTTGGATGATGAAATTCATGCAAAAAACAATATTTAGAATATTGTAAGTTATCAGAATGTACTTCTCTGCTGCATATTAAAGATCAATAATATTTTGAATAAAGATCTATACAAATTAGTGAATGACTAGCATTATGACTGTGCTTCTATTATATATCATAATCAATCTCCAAATTTCAATTTATTTCCCAGAGAAGTCATCAATGTATATTCAGTAGAAGTTTCAATAATTGTCATGTTACCTGCTATATAATTACTCAAGAAGTACTGCCTAATATGTTAACATGAATGGAAACCTAGAGTCATGTAATGCAGTCCTTAAATTCCTAAATTTTTAAAGAAATTGATGACAGTGTTAGAATGGAAAGAAAAATAAATACAATTTTTTTAGTCACTTTCTCATCACTAAGACACAATACCCGACACCCACAGAAAGGAGGAGAAGTAGATTTTGCTCTGTTTCAGAAAGTTCAGTCCATAGTTGGCTGGTTTAAATACAGTGCGAGTATGGTGGCAGGGCCTGGTGCACAGGAAAGATGCTGAAGTCATGGTGGCCAGGAAATGGTAAAGGGAGGAGCCAGGGATGTGACAAACCCTTCCTTCCAAGCCCTTGATGACCCGCCTCACACGAGGCCCCACTTCCAAACAGCAAGTCAGGTATAGTAAGTGCCTCCATGATCCAATCCTACCTGATAGCACCACCTTTGAACACATGAAGGCTTTGAGAGACATTCTCTAACCATAATATTATTGTAATTGATCGTAGGGAGTGTTAACAATCACAAGATAAAATAGCTTGTAGCAAAAAAAAAAAAGTCTTTTCACAGTTTCTTTTCACTTCACAAAAATGAGTGAAGGAAATAGAGGAACACATTCATTTCTTATTATGTAAAACAACAAAACACTTGTGTGGTAAACATTCTATTTTCTGTTACCAATAATATATATGAATATGTGTGTTCTCATTTATTATTACATAGAACAAAATTATGTAGCATCATTTATATACCATTCAATATTTACGAGTAATTTATCATATAGTCTATGAAAGTACACAAATGTACTTGCCACTGTTTAGTCATTAGTTCAGACACTATGACAAACTTTGTAATCATTTCTCCTACAATCAATGAGGCTGGGTCTGCCGGCATCTAATATTGCATATAAGCACACTGATAAGAAGAGAAGATTTTGTAACAAACTTGCAGAGCTGGTCAGAAACAAATCCAAGAGTCTAATTTAAGCTTTTATTGAATACCAGTTGCTGCAGTAAGATCATGCTATGATACAGTCTTGTTGGAAACATATGGCTAACATTTCTTCCTTCATTCGTTCATTACGCAAAATTTTGTTGAAGTCCTTGTATAAATTACCATAGCAGATACTGAAAAATACAAATTTTAGTGGGGTACAATCTTCCTCCTCCATCAATATTGCAGGCTGACAAGAAAATAAGCTCCTTGACAAATTCTCCTTCAACTTGTGAAACTTGATATATTAAAAGCACTTTGAGGAGTGCTGGGTAGGTGCTAAAAACTTTTAGCAAATGCTTCATGAAGGAAAAAGCATATATGACCTCGAAACAAGAGCAGATATGTACCACGTACCATTCAAAGAGTAAGTAGAATGATTGTAAAGGCTACTTACAAATCTACTGTATTAGCTTCCTAAAAGCTTGGGGAGGTGTTTAGATACTGACAAAGGAAAAGTGTGCTTAGGTTGTGGTGATGAATTCTGGATGCTGATAAGGTCAGGCACAAAAAGTGGAAAAAAATGCAAGCCTAGGATATCAACTTAATGAGTTTCTGTGAAGCTCTACTAACTTTGCTTTGAATTTAAAAATCATTTTTCTTTCGCACACCGAGGTCAGCAAACTGAAGCATCATCAGGACGACATTTTACCACATTCATCTTCAAACTCCGAGGGTGACCTGCTTTATATCTCACTTAGGATGCCTAGCAATGTCTGAATTGCCTATTATGCCATGAGAAGATGTTCTCACTTACAAATAACACAAAGCTGTGCTTTGAAGGCTATTTTCAGGGTTTGTTATCTTAGGAAACATGACAATTGAACAAAATTTTGCAACCAGATAAAGGGGGAAAAAAAATCTCCCAAAACTTGCAGAATATAAGCATGACCATAAGTTAGCTAATTCTCTATAATTTGTTTACTATTGATTAGTTTGGTTCCAACAGCACCTGGAATACAATATTCAGGTACTGAAATAGCCAAGAATTAAGAACTCTAATTAGAAGTACCGTTGAGTCAGCAATGAAAACACCAAGCCAAGGTAAGCTAATAACATGAACATTTTATTAAAGCATAAGTCACACACTGACCTGCTTCCAAGTATACCCAAAGCAAAGTGATACAGCAGCTAAAATCCTGACCAGGCAAGTCAAAGGGCCATTAGATGATCCTAAGCAGAGCTGATATTTAAAAGAAATACTTTTCTAAAGAGCAGTGCTTTGTGTTCCTCGTGGAAAGCATCTTTACACATTATCTCCTATGAAGCAAGTGATTAGCATCTTATATTAATTGGTGATTTTCCATACAAACGACATTGTAGATAAGTAAGAAAATAATAGGCAATAAAGTCTGGGGGATGGTTTGTTTTTTGCAGTACCATGTGAAAGAGGATCCAGAAAAAGATATGTGAAGCAAAGGGAAGTAGGTAGCTGTGAGGAAATGACAGGAGAATGAATAAAGGAGCAGGAAGATTCTAAGAAGACAGACTAGAAATGTGAAAATTCTCAGTGGTACAAATGATGAGCTGTTAGCCTGAATTGCCCTTAAGCAAATGTGTTTGTTGTTTACAATATTGCTTTTGTTGGCTACATCCATGTTTAAAGTAAGCTTACTGTAAATGGAAAAAAATCATTTAAGAAACTTTTTCTAAATAGTTTTATTTATTTATTACTTTTGTTGTTTTCTCTGTTAAAATAATATTGGTTGAAGAAAGCTTGCTTATGCAGGAAAGCTTCATTTTATATTGGTTTATTTTAAGTGGAGTCTGAATTATGCTGCCAGTTTCTCAATGTGGTCTTAATTCACCTGAATTTGAGAAGTGTATATAAGTATATTTATATGATGTATTATTAAAGTTGTAAGTGTAACCAAATATATTTAATTTGGTACTCATATAAACAAGAAATTTTTGTTATTATCTAACATCACACATGATCAAATTTTAGTATACCAAAGATAGTCTAACATGGATCATTTTGTGTATACATTTAAAAAGGAGAGTTTCAATGTTTGGCTAGCTCAGGGTCACAAAATTAGTGAACAGCAAAGACTGCTAAACAAAAAAGTGTTTAGATTTGTACATGTTCTGATCAGCATCTTCTTTGTTGTTGCTGATGATAACATTGCATTGAATACAAGTTACCCAAAATGAAGGCACACAGGCTGTGTGCTGAGCTTTTAATAACATAGTTTTATTCCTTTTTCCTCCCAAGAATGCCATCCTGAATGATTTTCCTCTCCAAACTAAATGCTGAGGAATTTGTAAATCACATTAAAAAGCTTTATGCTCATTTACTTACTGAAATTTTTTAGGTTTATTTTTAGCCCCTAAATAAATCCTGATTTAAAAAAATACCAACAACAAAAACAACAAATGCTTCATGGTAATATGGTATGAACACACTAACACTTTATGATTGGTTGTGTCTCTGAAGTCTGTCTTTTGTTTGTTTGTTTGTTTGTTTGTTCTTGTACTGAAAATCAAACTCAGGACATCACTCTTGCCAGGCAGGTGCTGTGCTGCTAAGATATATCCCTGGCCCAACACTTTATAATTGCACTGTGGTTTCAAGGCTATGATTAGGGCTGGGGAGACATCTCAGCTGCACCATGCCTGCCTAGCAAGCACGAGGTTGTGAGTTCAATCTCTGGTACCAAAAAAAAAAACAAAAACAAACACATATGATTAGAAGAACATGATCTATTTTTAGAAGATAAATGATAGACAATCCGTATCTTAAAAGACCAAAAGGATTAAGCATTAGTCCTTTTTAACAGAAAAAAATGCCCTAAGAAACATAACAAGACCAATCTTAGAGAGTGGGCTGCTTATAGGAAATTTCTGTGATAAATACAGCCTGTCCTGAAAACTAGGCAATTTCATAGGCGTGAACATAATATTTTGTATATTCATCTTCACTGTCTGTGATTCCCAACTGCAAGGGAATAAGAGATCCCATGCAGTCTTTTGTTCACAAATTGCACTATCCAATGAAGCTTCATTTCTGTGAAACTGAAAATGGTAATCCAACATGAAAATAGAAGAAAATGGTGCAATATTATTGACTCTCATTAAAAACCATGAGCCTTCCTTATACCTCCTAACACAGCGTTCAGGCTTTATACCAGTGTTTTTAGGCATATTCCACCTGGGGAGGCTGACACAGGAAGTGGATCTAGAACCTTATTCTCTTATTGCCTTAGAAGACATAAACATTCGGAGCAGACTAAAGACCCATTTACAGCAGAGAAGGAAAACTTTTGTGTTCTTATGGTATGCCTGTGAGTTTCTGTGATGGTTAATTTTATGTGTCACCTTACCTTACCCATAGGATGCACAGATAATGAGTGAGAGAGCATTGCTTAATGTAAATGTATGGAATTTCTGGAGGAGATTAACATTTCACTTGGTAGGTGAGTCAAGAGGATTAGCTTTTAGCAAGGTATGTAGTTAACATTCAATTCTTTAAAAGTCCAAATGGAACAAAAATAGGAAGGAAGGTTGGATTCTCTCTCTCACCAACTGAAAGAGTTGAAAGAGCAATGTTCTGCCTTTCGCAATCCTGGTTCTCAATGCTTCATACTCAAATCAGCTTTCTGATTCTTAGGCTTTTGAACTATAATCTTGGCTTTTCTGGGTCTCTCCTTGGAGATGACAGATCATGGAAATTCTCAGCCTCCATACACTTGCTAGCATTCTAATCTGTGTGTGTGTGTGTGTGTGTGTGTGTGTGTCTGTCTGTCTGTCTGTCTGTCTGTCTACATCCCTACTGGTTTTACTGTCAAACCTTCATCAATGCATGTTCATTTAAAATTAAAAAATGGATAAATTACTGAAGAGTTTTTATGTAAGAAATATGAAAGGATCTACATCTAGAATTGGCTCACATGAGATAACCATAGACATGATGGTTCAATATACTCTTTTGCCTCATGATACCTGTTACAGTTTTCTTTATATAGTTTTCTAAATATTATTTGAGTGTTTGTGTTTCTCTCAGTTTAGGATTACACCAGAATGCCATGTAACACTTAAAAAATATTATCTTTTAATTTCCAACATGCATTTCACTAGTATTTAAATTTTTATTGGTGTATATTTGTGATACATAAATGCATTCATTTTGGGAGAATCAGTATATATCACATTTTAATGTTTCCTACTTTTCAAAATGTGCCAACATAATAATCGCAAATAAGTTTGAGAATTTATTAATTGTTTTCCCTTTGTAAGCTGTATCTTCCGTATATGTGTTTCAAAACAATAGCACAGTGAAATACGGAGAGAAAATTTAAATTTTAAAATTCATTAAATGATGCTTTAAAACGGATATTTTATAACTCACACTGCCTAAACATATAGCATTTTAAGCATATATTATAGATATTTTATTTTAATCACTGAATTATTGATTTTTTTAAAAATATAGTTAACTGCTAAAATTCTTCCCAAGAACACCAAAAGGAATGTTTCTTATAAAATATATTGCTATAATTAATTTCATAAATTATATACATTTGTAAAAAATCTGCAAGTGTATCTTATTCAGAATAAAGAGTATTTTCTTTAAAATTTAACCAGAAACTGAAAATTTTCAGATAACTGAAAAGTTATCTCATAATATATATATATCTATATATATTTTTTGTATAAAATATACATTATATTTCAGTATATACGCTATTTTTGTATAGTTATAATTATTTATAAAGCTTTAAACTGAGCAAAAAACAGTTAATAAAGACAGCCGAAAGTATAAATTGAAACTTGGAAATTAAACCGGGTAATGTTAATAAATTAGCTTCCTACTAAGCAAGGACCATCTAAGCTTTATGACGTATTTTACAGTGTATATTACATGTACTATTTTTTCCAAGTATTGTTTTGTTTTTACCTCTTGTTTTTACCCAAAGAGCATAATGTTATGTTTATTTTTCTAGCCAGACAGTTAAGTAATTTACACATATGTTCAACAAGTATGAATAATGACATTTTCCTAGAAAGAAATATGACCCAAAACTCATTACAGAAGGATATATTCTTTGCATATCTAGGACTAAACAATACATTATTTTCTTTCCAACAATTTTAGAAATTGTCAGTATCTACTTGCCCCTGCTGACTACTATGATTATACCACAAAACAGGAATATGCAATGGAGCTTTAAAACAAAACAAATGTCAACTTAGAGTTGCCATAAAAATATCTGTGGAAGAAGTCAAAAATTAATAGTTAAAAATCAAATAGCATTTTTAATATCTTAAAATGCCACCTCTATAGTAGTAAGAGTAAATTAGAAAATATTAATGATAAATATCTATGGATCCATATAGAAATAAACAACAGGAATAAAAAAATAAACAATGAGTCATAGTAATAAGGAAAGGAAAATTATTCAGTTTCAGTCTATAAAGAGCTTATCTGTAGTGAAGTCTACCGGACTGCTGGGTTTAGGAATCTCTGATCTGATCTCAAAAGCTCTTATTTAAACTTCATTTTACACTTTATCACGTATCATGGAGCGAGCAGGGAAGCAATGGAGAAGCTGAGACAGTTTTACAAAGGGGTCCATTCCATGGTATTTGTTGCATTCCACCTGTATTTGCACCAAAATTCTCATGATGTAGTGAGCTTCTTTTTTCAGGATAAACTACATCTTTAAGAATGAGGGGTAAGAGATAAAAGAGAAAGCAACCACTGCTTTGTTTTCTGATCTCTCCTTCTCTGTATCTTCCAAAATTCTCTTTCTTTAAGTAATTACTCTCTGTTCTTTATCCCATAGACCCATGGATGATCTCTCTGAACATCTATAATTCTCTCAGATAGGAATAGCCATGCGGAAATGTTGACTAACTCACCTTTACCGCTCAATATCTTCACATGAACATAAGTAGGTGCTAGATATTTATTGTAATTCATAAGAAGAAATGTACACACCAAAGAGTTAGTATGTGAAGTTTCTAGACTTTCCAAAAAGCCAACTTGCACGAGAGGAATTTTAAATTAGGTACTGATTCTTCTGATCAAATATAATCTAACCTTAGCTCTTGTGTTCAAAGGCAAGGAACAGTCATTTGTTTATTGAAATTTCTTTTAATGCAATTCTCAAATTGTATTAAAATTTTTTGTAAAGGTAGTTATCATCTCTGTTATCAAAAAATTAGACCTCCTAAATTGTTTCTTCTATCTTATTTCCTTCACTTGTAAATTCATCAAATATTATATTTTTCTCTTTGTTTAATGCCTACTAAGATTTCTTGAGTAATTTGTAATTTATTCTTCTTTGCAATTATGTTTAAATGATTTGCTACAAGTTGTAGCTCATACACTGATTTGGCAATAATTATGTGATTATGTGATTATTTTCTTGCTTATGAATTAAATAGCATTAGCTAAACTCAATTATAATTTGAAAATAATTCATTGATTTATATGAAAATATAATAAGTGAGTCTTGGTTTCTACATATCGTCTTTACTCGTTTGGATTTTTCTATCCAGAAATAAAATTCAATTTTTTACATGTCTAAACATTGTTAAGTGGTGAGGAAACTTACTGTAATATTATCTTATTTCAAAATTCACATTATATTCATGAGTATTATTTTTCATGCTTTCTAATAGGTACATGTGCTCATAAAAACTTCTCAGAGTTGTTTCTTCTCTTCATGATTAAATGAAACCTAGCCCTTTCATTTCATACATAATGAAGAGAAGGTAAAGTAACCAGCTTTCCTTAAAATTTAGGAAAACATAAGGCATTGTCAGGCTAGTTCATGTTATGTGAAGGGAGTGCAAGGAGAAGGGTGGAAAATGTAAGCAGAATAATACTTAAGATAGAAACTAGAGTTGAGGAAATGGGGGGAAATCTCAGGTACTAGGACATTAGGAAAACTTCCAAGCAGAGAAAATTGATAATGCTTTCTAACAAAATAGTTGCTAGGAAAGGGTCTCGCTAAAAGTGATTCTGTTGCAAATATCCAAGAACTTTCAATTCACAATACTCATGGAATATATGCATCACCGTATTGTCCCTTAATCATGGGCATAATAGAAAAGACAGGTAAAGTGTGGTACTGTATCACAATTTATAGCAAGAATTCTTGATGGAATACAAGTGTACCTAATCTGTTAAAAGTCACAAGAAAATTTTAGGCTAAAATGTGTTGCAAAAGATGACCAATGAAGGCACATTATCCCCACAGGGAGTGATCCCTATGAATAAGGTTCTTTCAACATTAAACACTAAGGAAACATTAAGGAAAAACATTAAGGAAATAGCAGCAAAAGCAACAAGTTAGGTCAGGGCCTTTGCATCAGTCCCCAGTTTTCTGGACAAATGGTGACAATGACTGTCGTTTTAAAGTTCTCTGGAATTATGGGAATTGCCAATAGCTCATGTTTCTAGAAGAAACTGGGAACAGTAGAGAGATTTTGAGCTTGGAACAGTATCTGTGTAGATATATCAATTCATGAAATAGTTGAACTTTCCATTCCCTCAATAGCGAGATGAACCATACTTGCCTATGATAGTCATCTATTTTTCTGTCCTTGAACTACCAATTAAAATTTCCCCCATTATCACACGTGATTGCCTATCTTCGTATTCTTTATTTATATTAGTAATTACCTATTCTGTATACTAATCATTTTATAGTGTTTCACAATATTTCTCTTAGTCTTTCATTCATATATTGATATTTGCCCTGAAATCTCTCAAATTAAGGAATTTCATGCTTTGAAATTATTTTCAAACATTGTCCATAGCATTTTAAGTTGTCTTCTATACAGATAATAGCTGCAGTGCCTTTCCTATTTATTCTTATATCTAAAATAAATGCTCATTTAAAACAATAAAAACTTTCTAAATTATATGAACTTATGCTGTAGGATAATGGAGAAGGATTAGAGAACAAACTGCACACATACACTAATAAAGTAGTAGATGTGTTACTTTTTATAGGTACTTCCTATAGGCACTTTTCTCAGATAATCTATTACCTAGGTAGCCAACCTCGTGGCCATATGAAACTCTCCAGACTGTAGATGGAAAGCAGACTGTATTTCTCCTAGGCACTTGAATTTAGATTATAGAAAGTTAGATATATACTTGAGTATGGCTATGAAATACTATATACCTTGTATTATCATCTAACAAACTACTGGAAAATATATTAGCTTTTTTTCTATCAGCTCACAATCCTGTGGTTTAGCTGAGGAGGGATCAGCTGACTTGGCACATTTCTGATCTATTTGGTATTGACTAGGTTCACCTATGGGTCTATGATTTAATTTGGAAATAGTGTCTTCCTTTTTCCTATTTAAAACGACTAGGAAATTGGAGACTTTCATTGTATAGTCAGCGTTTAGTGATAGCTTTAGGCTTTTCTGATTTTTGCACAACCCCAAAGGCTTTCTCTTCATCTATCTACTATAGCAGAATGGCCAGGAATACTTACCATAGTAAGTGAGGGCCTAAAAAAGAAAAAGTAGAAACTGTAAAGTCCTTAAGACTCAAAAATGACATGTGCAGATTATCACTTACAGGTGGAGCATACGAAATTCCAAATTGTAAAATCTGTTTTTTTCACTCATGTGATGCCATAAGATTAAAATACCTAGCTGACTATCCTAGTCAAAATACAAGTACCCTAAAAATACTGTATAAATTTACTTTCATAGGACATGTATGAAATATAAATGAAATTCATTTGAGACCTGAGTTCTGTATAACACAATAAACTTTAATGCAATTAGTTGAGATGTATCTTATTTAACATCTCTTGCTTTGTAAACTCATTTTGCTTTTTAGTTTAAGACTCATCAATGATCCATTGACATTATGTTCAAGTTTTCTTTCGATCTCACTGATAGTAATATGTTAGTTAGAAACAATTGCAAAAAATCATGTTCTTTCATCCTTCTTCCACATGTAAATTTTTAAAAAATCACTTAACACAGTACAATATGAAAATATAAGGAATTTATGTGTTATTAGACATAATCTGATTAAGAGTTCATTTTCACTTTACAGATCTTACAGATATTTTTGTCTTTCTTAGTCAATGTACATTTACATTGCCCATAAATTTATTTTAACTTGTTTAGCTAAATTTACAATGTACTTAAATAATTTAATTAATTTTTAATATTATTTCATCATTAACATTTTATTTTCTACATTTTCAACCTATTCTTTTTCAATTGGTCACTACTATCTGCCATCATTATTAAAATTAACGGTGAATAAAATTTTAACTTTGTTGCACAAAACGAATATTTTAGCTTTAGACTTTATTTTGTTTGTGCTTTTTGTGAATACGATTTTGTGTTTGACGCTCACAATGTTTCCTTTCTTCATATTTAATTTTCAATTTCAGGAAAGAATAGAAAAAAGTAATCTACATATGTATAGATTGAAGTAAATCAGTAACCGTTCTCAACACTAGCATTCCAAAAAGATCACTACATTTGACAATAAATTTTACAGTACCTCAAGACAATTAAAGTTGAAAGAACACTTAGAATCACAATAATGAAGTATGTCATTAGTACACTGGAAAATCCATAGAGAAATTCTACTACCAACACATTCTTAGAGGACAAAACTTGTATACACAAAAGCAAACATATAAAGGAGATAGTTGACAATATCATTACTTTAATAGTTTTTGACCTTCTATAAATGAACTAATGAATGAAAAGATTTTACTGTTCCTATCATTTCATTATCTAGCTAATAATTTAAACAGGTTACATAAGGAGACAAAAAAATTCTGTTCTTAATCTGCAAAAATATCTGTAGGAGATAATGCCCTGTATTATTTGACAGTTGATATCGAACAAATCAGCATGTCAGTTATTACATTATTAAACTCATAGCTTATTAGTTATTCATTAAATCATAATGAATTAGTATAAACAGCTGACTTAGGCAACAAACTATATATATATATCATAACCAAGATGCTTTGGTAGTGCCTTTATGCATGCATATTAATTGATTCATCTATCTATTCATCTATTCAAACTTACTAGCCTCTGTTCATTTCCTATAAGTTCACATTTCCTCTCAAAAGAATAGCAGCCACCTTATAATCATTATCAAAGTTGTTTACCTTTAATAACAATGAAGTTAATTCCATTTTGACTAGTAGTTTCAAAGTCTTTTTCAAGTCAAAAGTTAGTAGCTTCCAATGCCTTGAATTGCTTCACATTCAAACTTGAAATTGTTTGATGAATTAAAGCGCTTCATGTGATGCTGCACTGTGCAAACCTTAACTGTAAGTTATGGGCAGAGATCTGACAAAACCAAGCTTCATTGTCTTCTATATTTGCTTACAAGTGGGCTACAGCAAGACTGAAAATCTGTATCACAGAACTCATCTAAAAATTTTAATAGGGAACCCAACACTATATTTTTTCTATCAATTCTGTTTCAGTAAAATTGGGATGAAAACTTACCTAACGTCTCTCCCCTCTTCATACTCTTAATACATTTGATCTTAATACTAGAAAACCACTATAATTATGCCAATAAAATGCTTAAAAACAAGCTTTTTTATTATTAAGGAAGAAAATGTTAAAGGAAAATATGCAAAGACAATTGCAACAGAATAGTTTCAGTTATAGGTACTGAGAAATTAAAATCATAAAATAAGTAAAACCTCTATTTGTACATGTTCTACCAACAGAAATGTATCTACCTATAAAAGCATATAGACAAAATTATGTAGCTATACATCATGAAAATAAAAGGATAGAGATATATAGATACAGGTAGATAAAAACAAAGAACTGAATAAAACCAAATTCAAATTTGGGCAAGCATTTATTTCCTCTTTATCTCTTCTCTCCTTCCCTCCCACTCTTCATATATGAGCACCTCAATTTAAGTAACAACTCTGAGACAACTTTAAAAAACACACTGAAAAACAGTTAAGATTAGCAAGTAGCCTGAAAAAAGAAAGTCTACATTAGATTTTTTCCTTTCCATAAACTTTCTTACATTTCTCTATTTCTTCCAATGAATGTCTTTTGAATGTCTGTCATTTGAAAAAGAAAAGAAAGAAAGGAAAAAAAAACAAAACTCCTCTTGGGCTTGTGATGGATGCCTGTGGATGGATGCCATGGAAGCAGAAGTGGGAACAAGACAACTAATTAGAGAAATTAGATCCTGTGTGCTGCCTGAATCTCAAAAGAGAATTCTTTGCTGTGTGTAATTTAACTTAAAGAGACAGGAAAGGAATTTATGCAGCTCTGCTCTCTGTAATACAATGGATATGTTCAATCATCCTTAAGCTTCCATCTTTATCCAAGTTGTGTCAAAATCATATGAACTTGTCAAGAGCACACATAAATTGAAAGCTTTTCCCTATGAGTTCTAAAGCAAAAAATATACCTACCAATTATAAATAATTGTTCCTTGAACATAGAATTTACTGTAGATCCATGAAGTCTTTATATAGAATTCATGAACAAAACAACCTAGGTAAATGAAAATCTAATAAAGCAGAAAAATGAATTTTATTTTGGAAGATTTTAATCCAAAATCAATTGTTGGTTTAAGATGCTTTGTAATCTTGTTGGAGACAGAAATCCAATGATTCATACATTTTGGTTAAAAACATTTACAATACATTTGAACTTTAAACGTATGAATACAGTATATAGATGAACTTTTATTCATAGTCAATGTAATTATATTACTGAACTATGATAAAAGAATGGAAATTTCTAATCAAATGTTTCTATATTTAACTGATTTTTTTTTGTGCCAGTAATTAAACTTAGGACCTTGGGTTAGCAGGAAGGCACTTGTGCCACTGAGCTATATCTCCTGTCTCCATATTTAAGTGAATTTTAAATCACTAGGGAAACAAGATATGTTTCCCACTACTCCATGTTTTTCTAATTGTTTTGATCTTACTAAGTTTTAAAGATCTATACTGATTGGCTAGATGAGATTGTAATTCAGCGTTATATATTTAACAAAAAAGTTTGTACTAACACAAAGAACAAACTGCAAGAGGGTAACTATTTCTTCTCTTATGATATATACTCTGTAGCACCAAATTTAGAATACTCCATTTTTAGCAACTTGATGTAGTTTGTGTGAGTTTGGAATAGATTATCAGTGAGAGAGTAAGCTCTAATTCATGTAATCCTTGATTATGATTCTAATTTCATAGCAATATGTGATGACGTTCTTCAATCTTTAGACAAATTACACTTATAAACATTAAATGAAATGAGCATTGTCTACATTATCTTTTCTGATTCTCTCCTACTCTTTACCATTATCACTTTCCTAGCAAAAAAAATATGAAAATTTCACGTCTGTCTCTTTCTTGACATTTAATTTCAAAGCATAACCTATCAGAGCAAAATTTGATTATAAGATTATTGTAGAAATTTCAGTCTCCAACTGCTTGAGATTAACTCATTGCCTCCCCTAGAAATCAAATTGAACAAGCCTCTGACTTACTCAATGTAGTTTAAAACTATTTACCATTATTCTAGTGCAATATTTTGTAACAGAACAAGCTCTTCTCTTAAAAGAGTTTAATTAGTTCATGTTTTAATACAAAAAGCTGCTTATAAAATTTAATATTTTAAAGTACAATTTGTATATTTGTTTGGATTCTAATTTAGCTTCCGACCAACGAAATGCCCAAGGGCAGAACCTATAGAGTGTGTGCCTGTATGTACATGTATGTACACTGTATATAGGAATGTTTGATTTTCATTTCTCAAGAGTCTCATAAAGGTTTGATATATTAACTATCTCGCAATCCCATGTGTCAGACCAATCTCTGGCTGCATTTCTTATATCCTAAATCTCAACCTCTCTTCTAGAGTCTGAATGGCTTCCAATTTTCAAAGTGTTATTAGTGCATGTTTACAATACATAAAATGATTGCGCTCACTGTAGAAGTTGGTACCTGTACATAACACATTTCAATTCTTTCCCCTTTTCTTGACCCCTCTTTTATTTTCCCTCTCCAGATTCATTTATTTACCTTATATGACCTTCAAAAATTAATTATCATATATACAGATTGAAAGTCAACTCATAGGACAAAGAACATATAAAACATGCAAGACAATTTACTAATTCAAGATAAACTTTTGAATACATTGTCCACACTGGATTACGATCTCTCTCTCTCTGTCTCCCTCTCTCATTTTTCCTATTATTTGTTATCATTTTGTACCCTAAGTTCCCAATTTAGAAACATTCTAGTTGCAAACTTTCACAGATATAAAGGGACTCCCACTAGGAACACTCTCCAATTCAGACAAATTGCAGAAGTAGCTCATGTGCCTGCTGGATATTATCACTGTTGTGCTGCTGTGTGCTTATTGTGAAGTGAAATAGTGCACAGTAATACAGTCCTCAATCAGAGCTAGGAATGCCCAGAAGTGTGTCAAAAATGTGCAAGACTCACTTTATTGGACTTATGAAAGCATTCAATTTACTAACATATAACAGAACTAGTTGGTAAGTTGAGAATTTGCTGATCTATCTATCTATCTATCATCTATCTATCTATTGCATACATATTACTTGATATATGTTACATATATATCATTTTGTACTACATATTTGTACTGAATATATATTTTTACTATATACACAAGTATGTACTTGTAATATATAGAGAATTTTTCACATAAAGAATATTTAACCTTGTGTGCAATATTTGATCTTGTGTGTCTGAATTGCTTCACTTAATATTATGGTTTCCAATTTCTATAGACTTTACCTGCAGGTTATATCTTGGGAATTTCCTTTTCCTTGCTTCCTTATTCCCTACTATCTCTGTATTTAACTGAGAATTAATTTTCCTTGTATCCCAATTTGGCCAAGAATTTTAACTTTTGCAATTTTTCCACCCATATAAGTCTTAAAAGTGTAACTCCTTTATTAATACATCCTTGTCATTAAATATAAAAGTACTTCTTGTATAACAGTTAATGCACTTTTTTTAGATTTCCCATCAGATATAAAGTTTACAGTCTATATATCCATTAAAAGATGAATAGATAAGAAATGTACATATACACAATGAAATACTACTCAGCTAAAAAGTATAATTTTGATTTATTTGTGGGAAAATGAATGCACCTCAAAACCATAATTCGAAGTGAAATAAATCAGGCACAGAATGTTAAATGCTTTTGATTTCTCCTATGTACAATGGATAAACAATATATTATTTAAAGAGCAAAATACTCGATGATAGTAAACAAGAAGATAGACTTTCTGGAGATGGGATGGAAATCTGAAGATGAGGCTGTATGAGAGGGAGAGGATAGGAAGCAGTAGTTAAAAGGTACAAAATGTGATGAGTATAAGTACCAATTTTCCAAGATGAGTGTATTTATTATGCATCGTAAACATATACCAATAAAAAAGGAAAAATTTAAACAGTCTTCTAGTAATAGAACTCTGGCATAGTATTACTCTTGCGACTATTACCACCAGTACTACCTTTGCCGAAATGCACTCACTCAGCACATGAGCGTGCTTCAAGCGAATCACGTTGCTCAGGGTTCCAGTGGTTAATTCACGAGTCTGGTATTTAAACTGTTTCTCAGTTAAATATCTTCTTAGCATTCAATAACTTGTATTAAAGTCTTATTTCACAAACATTTTATGATTATTTGCTCAGTTTTGTTTTAACTCACGTGATTCTTACAGAGGCAACAGCTGTAACATTCGTGACAGATTGTACAGCCTGTAATATTGTTATTTATACTTTTATAGTATTCACTTATTAACTTGAGCTGTTTTTAAGAATCTTTTTGTAAAATAAATTCTGTTATGTAAAACATGTTCTTAGTTATTTTGGATTGGCTTAATTTCTTTCAGTCACATATATCTAATGAAAATGTATAAATCATTAAGATAATTTATAGCACACAAAAATAAATGAAACAAAATGAGGAAAAATGCAAACACCACAAGAAAGGCCACTAAAACAGAAAGAGGATATTCAAAAGTTAATAAACTAAAGCAAATGAAACTCCATACCACTTAGAACAAAAATTAAAATAACATTGCAAAAATATATTAGCAATTAAATAAATGATAATATATATAAGTATAAAAGGTACATGACAACTAATAAGTTAGTTGATAAATGATCTCTAGGTATATACTATTAGAAGAGAACAGAAAACAGTGTGTTTTGAGAAAATCCTAACAGGAAGGAATTTTGTCCATATAACTCTCAAAA
>RJWT010005300.1:0-31282 GCA_004365215.1 Cuniculus paca | reverse complement strand
TCCCTCCTATCCAATTGCACCCCCTGTACTCACTGATCCTTCTTCCATCTCCTCCAGACTTTTTCTAAGATCCACAAACTATTCTATTCTCTACTTCAAAATCAAAGTTTAGTTTTTTTATATAGTAGTAAAAATATTCAGTATTTGTCTTTCTGTGCCTTTCTAACTTCAAATATTATAGTTTCCTTAGTCTAAATTGAAGCAACAAAAATATACATTCATTACCTCTTATAATAATTCATTTTAGAGTTAATTATTAAGAACCTACAGAGTATAAGGCTCTGTGCTAGTCCTTGGAGTATAGCAGTAATCAATATTTTAAAAATGTATATTGTTGCCATTACAGTGCTAGCATTCTATAATGGTGTAGTAGAAGTAATGAACAATGAATATGAAGAGTAAGTAAACTGTAAATTAGGTGTTGATTAGAGTTATGGAAAAAGAAACAGTATTACAAAGTCCTGTGGGAAGCGGGGGTACGTTAATCACAGTGTCAAAGATGTGGTCAAAGTTAGTATCATTGAGAAGACAACATGTGAGCAACTGACTCAAAGGATCTAAGTCTTAGCTAAGTGGCTCTTATAACTATGGAGTTCTAAAAAATGGCTTTAAAATATTGACTATTACAGGTAAGTGTTCATAAATTCTACTTCATGAACTAATTCAATATACATGAATTCAATATACCAAATCTATGTGAATGAAAATAAGCATATTCCTCAAAATGTATCTATCACAAGTTCTATAAAAATTCCTATATTTTAGGGTGATGAGTACTGCATTTAGCAAAGTGAGCACTCTACAAAAATGTATTAAAATAGATATCAATTCAAAAGGTAATTAAATCCAACTTATTAGAAAAATTATGTAACAGTCTACCTACTTCAGTCTTAAAGAACACTGATGAAAGGATAGTTTTCAGAAAAACTTGCAAAAAAGAAAAAAGAATTCTCTCCCCTAAATTGTATAAAAACTATGGTATTGTATGTGGCTTTATATTTAAGTTCCTTATGGTTTCTTACCAGACATATATATCCAGGAAGAAAAACAGGAAGAGAAACATTTCTTCCAAAAGTTCATAAATGCCATGGTATTTTGCACAGAAAATTTTAGAAAAAAAATTCCACATAGCAGAGAGATATTGAGTGAGTTAAAGTAATGATGAACCATATTTCATATCATTTCCAAATACAACGTGCTTTGTACAAAATTGCTTTTCTTAAATACTTTTTCAGTAACTACTTTTGCCTCCTCTGCAGTCAAATTGCTTAAATCAAACTCCAGGGAAAATGATTGTTGGCACTTTTTAAATCTAGGATTTTTTTTTATATCAACCATCTTTACACAAAAAATTATAATAAGTGAAAAATGATGCTTCCTATTTTTGTTGTATTTATTTTTAAGGAAACCCAAGGAACTTATATTACAAAGATTGTTTTTCATTATTATTCTGATACAAATTCACTGAACATCATAGAAAACCAAGATGAGTTCAAGAAGAGAATATCTGATTTTGAATAATAAAAAATATCCCTTGTCATTCCATAGACTTAATATTATATGTAACAGTTTTGGTAAAATTATGATTCTTTTCAAATATATATAAACAGTTACTCATTAGTAAAATCTTCCAATAGGAATAAACTTACGTGGTCATATTGAGAAAGATAAAATATAAAACAAGGTCCATTTGTGGGTGACTGGAAGATTGATAAGAAAGTGATTTCTGAACAGCTGAACAATTGCAGTAAGTAGGAGGTGGCTTGTGAATTTTTAATTCAATTTTCTGAGTCAATGTTGGTTACCAAAATATAAAATCCTCAAGATAAACAGATTATTTCTAGGTTTTAAGTTTGATTTCTTAGATGAAAAAAGTTAAAGAAATGTGCATAATTTTTAAAGATGATGAACAGTATTTTTACATCCTCTTTCCTTCAGAAAAATAGTGATCCCTATTTGCACAATAGACTAATTAACCAACACCATAGTCATTGTCCAAGAATCAGTGTAGCAGTTTACATGTAACATGTAAACTTAAACTTCATTTTGTGATCATTTTTGATGTGTCAATAGGCTAGAATACGGTTCCAGTTATCCTATTAAATATTAGTGTAAATGTTTCTGTGGAAATATTTTGGGGATGTAATTAAAGTCCAAACTCAATTGATTTTAAGTAAAGAAGGTAATATGCATGAGCCGGATTCAACCAGTTGAAAGGTTGCAAAAATGGGCTAAGACTTCATTGAGAGAAGAAAGTGCTTGTGCTTAGCCGTTTCACTCTCCCCTTTTTTCTGGGTTGTCCTTCCGATGTCAGACATGCCTAGCCAGCCTTCACAATCATGTAACACCGTTCTTCATGATAAATCTCCTACTATTTACAGTAATTCTGTTGGGTGTGCTTCTCTGGATGAGTACTGACTCTGATCGACACCAATCGTAAAAGTTGTAAAACACAGTATTGGAATTGTAAAAATACAGTAATGGAAGAGAAAAGTAAATCGTCATGATGGGAGCATCCTACCGCAAGCTGTGTCTACATGTGCCAAGAGATTCAAGCTAGACAAACACTTCTATGCATGTGCATATTCACACACACACACACACACACACACACACAATCTCAAAAAAAAAAAAAACAGTAGGTTACCAAACACTCATACTCCTATGTTTAACAGACCAGGAATTTTTGACAGAATTTATCTATTGAAAGCATCAACAAAAGGAGACCAGGACTCAATAGCACATTCTAAATTCCAAAGCAATTTATAGAAGGAGCCATGCCACAATACTTCCACCAAAGACATTTTACACATTTTGGTACAGAATAATTATCTTTAAAAACCAAAAATTTTCTGCTGGAAGATGATGGATGTTGCTTGTTCAGCCAAAAGAAAAGTGCTTTTAATTTCTGTAGCAGTAGTTCTATATACTGATAAACTACTGAAGCATACTGATAAACTACTGAAGTACATTTTTTAAACTTGTAAACTGTATTTTTTTAATCAAGTCACATTTAGACGAACTAATTTTGAAACCATTCCCTGTTTCCCTTTCTTACCTGGACTGCATATCTTGCTGTGTTTTGACCTGACTGGGTTCCGGAGGAGGGGATGTGTGAGTGACTCGTGGCTGAAGTTCCACCAAGGACTGGTAATACTGCTGTTGACGGTGTTGTTGCTGCTTGTAGCGAGACAAACTGAAAAACAGCCCTAGAATGGCTTTTAAGTTTCCATTTCTTATTTCTGTATCAAACAGAAAAAATAAAAAACAGGATCATGCAAATTGAATGTGTATTTTTACAAATGAAATTCTAGATGCAATCCTTCTAAGCTAAATCTATGAAGCTAGAAATACAGCCTGATTTACACCATCACAGTTTCAAACAAGTCAGAATTTCTATAGCATGCCAACGTTGCCAAGTAGCTTGGAATTCTCAAAGAGAGCGTAAAGGGATGGCAGGAGGAGAAAACAAAGCTCACTCAACGGAAATGCTCTTTGCTGGCCCTCAACTACAATTTTCCTACTTAACTTCTTGGAAATGGATGTCCTTGTTCTCTTGTGCTAATTATTTGATGTAGCACTCTGCTTCCCTCACAAATATACACAGCCGTTACCAATATAGCAGTGGCTATAAACTGGAAAAAACAAGCTGCTTGAATACTAGTTGTCTTGCATTTAGAAATACTGATGTGTGGGTGTGCATCATAGTACCAATTGTATTTATAGCACGCAACATTCTTTCTGAATCACCCACTAACCAATTTATACATACATACACACATACATCTTTCAAACATATAGATATCTTTCAAAAAGGAGCCCATAGCATGTCAATTTTTAATGTTTCAATCATTTTGTGATTAATTTATGTTCTATATTATTAAATAATAAAGATTAGTGTACCTGCGATTAAATAACACTACTAAATAAATTTAAGTATAAATCCTAATTCTAATAGCTAAGGCACCTGTGTAAGTTTTTATAGTACCAAATAATATAAATTCACAAGGTCAGCTACAAGATGATCCTACTTTTTTCTTTGGTAGCTATAACTTAAACTTAGGAATAGAGAAGTAATAAAGTTTGAAATAAGGCTACACAACTTGTGATCATACCGTAAATACAATTTACTTTGGCAATAAAACACATCCCCCATTGAGGTCACAGTTTTATGACCCCTTCCAACTTTAGGCTCCCTATGTGGGCTTCTTGCTTTCTGACAGTTTTTCAGGTCACCCAAACTATAAAGGGGGATGAATCATATAAAATGAACCTTTGAGTAGCTCTTTTTTTCTTTCAGGCCTTCCTCACAGTTTCTGAAATATAGTATTGCATTAGTCAAATTCAGGCCATAATAGAAAGTGTCATTTTTGTCCTATAAATCTGAAAGATCTTCTTTAAAGAGATTTTTCTCGTTTTGCTATATATGCCTGATTTGGAACATCCCTTGTGAGCATCTATATACTTTTAAATGATGAATAAAAATCAATGTGTTATACATACTAATAATGTCATGTGAGAAGGAAAAGACATGAACAAATGAGAATACCGTTAGCCTGTCTTTAGCCACTTGAAAAACACAAGATTATCCCAGGGAATGTCACTCAAATTTATTCTAAATGACAGAACCACCAGTAAGGCTTGAGTCAAAGTCTTTTGGTCATTAAATGTGTAACGTAATTATACACCATTGTATCATAGTACATACTTACAAAACAATTTAAAAATAAAGAAAAATTTAAATCTAGAATAAAATTGAAAAATGAACTTATTATATTTCAGAAGTACATAATTTATTTTATTGCAATGATATTTTAAAAATTTAGAGTCTAATATTTCCAATAGCATTGGCAAAAGCTGATTTTCAAAGCAAACTATCTTAAAGCTAAATTATCAAGGTATTTAATAGCATCTTTCAGAATTTTAAGTACACAATTAGTAGTCTAATTAAAAATTATTGTTGATGCATGCTCCACAACAATTTCTATACCATAATCTCATCAATTGATTTTTATCAACATTATTTGAAAATTTTGAAAGGGCTCCTAAACATGTTAAAATTCAAATGTCTTAGTAGTTGTACATTAATAATCTAAGTAGGCAAAAAAAACTTCTTATCACAATATAATAAACCCAATACATCAGATTTAAAATGATAAATGAGTACACAGATGGAAGAAAAACTGAAAAATAGAATAACATGAGGGAGGAAAGGAGACAAACAGAGACATCATTTAGTTTTCTTAAATATTTCAATTATTGTCATGCTTTTGAAAACTTTTGCCACTTTTACATGCAGGAAAAGGAAGATCTCTAAACAAATGAATGCAAAATCTAGTTCTACCTTTTCCTAATTTGCTATATAAGAAATGTAGTGGTGATTTTCTAAACTATTAATATTTTAAAATTTTTTCCATATAACAGCTAAAATCACTTTGGTCTAGTTATTTAAGAACTCAAGGAGATTTGTTTAAATGTATTGAATATTTTGATCATCACCTCTAACTTGATTATGTTATATTAACCCTACTGATAAAATACTTGAACATTCGGTACACCTGTATTTATACTCAATATTATCTAGTATTTATCTCATCATTCATGTGTCTACTTCAGGATCTGAAAATATTACAGGTTATTCATAACAAGATGATGTTTTGTTGATTTGCAACCCACTCCAACATTCATTCATGCAAAAAATAATTATGACGAAATATGGAAAATATTTAAATAATTAAAGTATACTTTAATAACTACTATGCTTATGTTTCTATTATTTTGGAAATTTCATCAAATTTGTTGTTATATTACAGAACTATATATTCCAACATTGCATTTCCCACACTCAAAAACATCTTTTTAAAACACTGATGCTATTCATGACAATTGTGCATTTTCTTACCTTCAGCAGATAGACCTTGAACATTTACTCCTCTGGCTGCTAGAAAACTAAGGCAGACATCAACATTTTCAATCTGCAACATGAAAAGCAGTGAAAAAAGTAACTTAGAGGGTTATTTTTTATAAGTACATAAGTGAGAAGGAAGCCAGAAAGAATGATAAAGAATGAATATTTTACATTCATTTCATTCTAGAGATCTTTACCAGAGCTTAACCAGAATTATTTTGGCTAATTACAGAGTGAGTATAAAGCTTTCATTGTCCAGTTTAGTACTAACATACAATTCATAAAGGCCTGTCAAGAATGGCATTCTTGCAGAGTGGCAGCCCACCTACTTAACATAAAACTGGACTTTGTGCTTTACAAATAAGTCTCAATGAAACCATCCACATCCAATGAGATTGTTTCATGTGTGGATCTTACAATGTTAGATCATGTGTAATGAAAATTCAACCAGTAAAATCACCTTAACTATTTTGAAAAATAGATAAGAGGAGAAAAGGTCTGGTGCAGGAGAGAAATTAGGTATATTTTCATCCTAAACCATAGGAAATTTTTAGAGGTTATATTTAGAAGTTATATTTAAAAATTTTATATCCGTAGTTGATGAATAGTGTGATTAAATACAGGTACTATTGCATTTGCTGTTGTAAAAAGATACCCAAGTTATTTTCACGGCTTCTAAATGATTGCTTTCAATAACCATGTAATCGTCAACAATGAGAAGCACAAAACACAATGACTAATTATGTTACATAAGATGTTCATCTCAATAATGGTCATGGATTTAAACAGCCAAGACCTCTGAGAAAGACCAGAAAGCTAGAAAGTTCCAGCTCCTTATCAGGATGTTAGTATTTGGAATTATAAAATACATAAGATATTTAAAGTGTATAACTCATCAAGGTTTTAATTTGTTTTGTTAAACTCTCATCTAAAGCTACCCATGAGGACACAAAAAAGTTCTGTTATTGTCCTCTTTAGCTTAGCTTCATAATAATGTTAAAGTGCCTCAGAAAATCAAAAGAAAAACAAGTTTCGAGAATCTGTTTTACAAAATGGACAAGCTACACATCTTTTTAAAATGTAATTTTCTGCAAAATTAAATTTATACAACAATATACACAGCTTACATTTTGCTTAAAAATAACTCCAGTCAAGTTATACACATAGGCTTTGAAGAAAAAGAAAATGATGTTTATATTAATTCATTTCAAGGTAAGTTTACTTAAATTATTTTACAGAAAAAAAACAACAGAGTTGAGCGTGGTGAACACAATGCAACTACATGAATTTTTGTCCTGCCTGTATCTGAATATCCAGTGAGGCCTTGGCGCTGAAACAAACATCAGATCCTTTCCTTCCTTCACAGTTCACTTTGCAACTACAAAATACGATTAATAAGGACTAAAAGAAGTAGTAAAAATAAAAGCAGAAATGAGGATAAATTAGATATTTTACTATATCTGTCCAAAGTGATCTTTTAATTTGAGTTCATTAAAAATTTTTAAAAATCAAATAATTATTATGGCCTAATATGAAAGAAGAAAATTGGACTATTTTAAGTATTTGTAATGGTAATTCTGATGTTATTAATTTGGTAGCAATTATATCCCTTTTATAAAAAAATAAAGATTTCTGACTTAAAAACACAATGTACTGGAAAATGTTAACAGGATGTTACTGCCTAAATTTTAGCTATTTTTATGACAGAAAGTCATGGTAGAGAAGAGTTTTTTAGTTCATGACATTCAGGAAGCAAAGCAGGCAGCAACTACAGAGCAGATTCAGTGAGGAACTGTACAAAGTTCCTAAGGCTATACTTCCATGACCCACTCAGACACACACAGAAGCATGCTCAATTTATCTGCTAGGTGTTACTTAATCCAACATAGTTAATTTATCAGGATGAAAAAGTTGGTTCACTGAGATCTAGAAATGAGTAATAGAATCTCTATGTTTGTAAGATATTTTTTTTTTAGCTTACCACTTAACCAACATGTAAAATAGACTGATGTCTGAATGGGTAGGAGAGACACACAACATTCTCTCCTTTTAAACTACAATTAGAAAAGGCATAGAAATAAAAGAAAAACCCAAAAACAAGAAAAAAATACTTTTCATTGTTTCTAAATCTATTTATTAGGAACATTTAACTTTTTGGAATATTCTGTATGGTCCTTCAATATGAGCATCAACAATTTTAGATAGTTATTTCAGTTTTTTATCATTGTTACAGAAGCTAAATAATAGCAAGAGAATAAGTAGTAGTATATCATTGCCAATAAGACAGTTAAAGACTAGATTACTAAATTTAGTTTATTAAACAATATGTGTTTACTGAAAAAAACTAATTTTCCCACAATATGTAGTAAAATGTAATATTCCTGTTCCTACTGAATTCCAGTCAATTTATGCATTCATTTATTCCTGTTTGTAGCATTATATACATACTTTTTGTTTGTTTTTTCAAAGTTTGGATGGAACTCAAGGCCTTGCACATGAGGCAGAAGCTCTACCAACTGAGCTATATCCCCAGGCCCCTTCATACACATGTTACACAATAAAAAAAAACTTATAATAAGCATAAACAACCGAAAATTCTCGTTAAATGTCATTTATATGGTGAGTTTTCTCACCAGGTGCATACTTTAAAATAATTTAAATGAACTATTTAACTGTATATTATGCTCCCATTAATCACCTTTTATTTCAATAAATTCTAGGACTGTTTTGTCGTTTCTGTCTTTTAATACATTGTCATTAAGTATTCCAGTTAAATAGACTTACCATAAATATGGTTTTAATTGTTTTTTTCATACAAAATCACATTTTTTCTTTGAATTAAAAACCTCTATGCTTCTTTATTATTGTGCAAAGAGACAAAAGTGATTTTACCATCAAATTGATTCAAGTCACTGAAATCAGTTTCATTTTTCTTTTTTTTTTTTTTCTTTCTTTTGTACCAGGGATCGAACTTACGACCTTGCTTACCAGGCAAGCGCTTGAACCGTCGGGCTAAATCCCTAGCCCTATCAGTTTCATTTTTCCTCAGCATTGTTTGAGTCAGATAGCAATCAAAATTCAAATTATAACTGCACATAATGGTACATGTTTATAATCCCAACACTCCAGAAGGACGAAACAGGATAATTGAAAGTTTGAGTCCTGCCTAGGTGACTTAATGAAACTGTGGCCTCTGAATGAGTGAGTGAATGAATGAATGAAACAAGGAGGTAGATCTTTTGCAAAAGGCAAGAGGACCATGAGATGGGGAAGGGTAGGGAAGTAAGGAGAAAGAGGAGATAAAAAAAATTAAAATGTGCTATGTACATATACTAAACCCCCACAATGAATGTAATCATCCTGTATTACAAACATGTACTATAAAACCATGATCTTGGGTACTGTATATGATTCTTTGCCATTTTTCTCTGGTGCCATTTTCCTGCTCATTTTCCTAGGTGCCATGAACTGAGCATATTTGCTACATCACACCTTTCTGCATTATGTCTTACCCTTGCAGCCAGTCAATTGTATACCAACTCCTCCTACATTATGGGCTAAACCAAATATTTTTCCTTTTAGTTAAGAGCATTGAGTACTGTGTTGAGAAACAGGAAATCTGACCAATACAAAAAACTTCTTGGAAGAATTCTTAGCCTTACTAAATACAGGTCACTTTCTGCCCATATTATATATCTTCTATTTAATATCTTTAAGTTATGTGAAAGGTCTCAATTTGCCAATCAAAGACCAAGATTAGCAGAATGGATCAATAAATAAGATCCAACAATATGATATATACGAGAAACACATTTAACCCAAAAGAAAATTAACAAACTGAAAATCAAAGAATATAAAACAATGTTTAGGCAGAAAGAACATGTAATAAAGTAGTATGGCTACACTAACTGCAGACAAGCCAAGAATGATCAGAAGAGGCAAAAATGTCACTATACGTTAGTTAAGGGTAAAATTCAACAGTAAGCTCTAACAGTTATAAATTTATACACACCAAATACTGGCACACTTAAATTCATAAAGCAAACACTAATGGACATGAAAAACAAGATAAGTACCAATACAATTGTAATGGGCAACTTCAATACAGCAAGTCCTCAACTCATGAATGAGCTCCACTCTGGGAGAACATTCACAAGTCCCATTCCAGGAGAAATTCGTAAGTTGGATATGTTCATAAGTCCAACGAAGTGAGTCTTATACACCTTTGACACAAACACAGTAAATATTTCACAGATATGAGTGAATCTCACATTTGTTTTTATACTGTACACTGTGAAAATGTGTGATTCAAATATTTATAAGTTGAGAATTTACCATACTATACTGTCACGAACTGACAGATCAACCACACAAAAATCAATGATGAAACATCAGAGTTGAACCAAACTTTTGAACCAAGAGACTTAACATACATCTAGAGTGTTCCCCATAACAACAGAATACACATTATTTTATGTACCTCATGGGTCTTTCTACAAAATAGATCACACATTAACCCATAAATCATGCTTAAGTAAAGGCAAAATAAGTGAAATTATCTCATGGAATTATCAGATCATAGTGCAAGTAAATCAGAAATCAATGGCAAAATCCAACATAGAAACTATGCAAACACATGGAAAATAAATAAAACCGTCTTGAATGATCAATGAGTCACAGATGAAATCGAAGGAGAAATTAGACAGTTCCTACAATTAAATGATAATGCCAGTATAACATACTGGAAGCCATGGTACACAATAAAGGCAGTGCCAAGAAGAAAGTTTATAGCAGGGAATTCTCACATCAGATAAACAAAGCAAGGTCATAAATAACTGAATGATGCACATTAAGGTACTCAAAAAACAAGAATGGTCAAAAATCAAACTAATATGAGTAAGGAATTTATGAAGATCAGAGCTGAAATTAATGAAATTGAAATTAAAAAAAAAAGAATTGGTGAATTTTAAAGTTGGTTCTTTGAACTATTACACAAAACAGACAAACCCTTAGTCAAACTTAGCAAAATAAGGAAAGAAAAGAACCAAACTCATGAAATTAGAAATAAAAAGAGCAAAATAACAATGTTTTGCAGAAATCCAGATCATTAATAATCAATTTGAGAACCTGTACTCTAATAAAATGGAAAATTCAGAAGAAATGAATAGATTTTTGGATATATATGAAATACCAAATCTGAACCTAGAAGATATAAAACGCTAAATAATCCAATACAGGTCAATGAAATTGAAACAGTAATAAAATAGCAACCAAGTAAAAAAAGCACAGGTCTCAAAGGATTCACTGTCAAATTCTACAAGTGCCTTAGAGAAGATCTATTGCCAATACTCTTCAAGTGTTTAATGAAATCAAAAGGGAAGCAATACTCCTAAAGCCATTCCTAGAATCCACCATTACCCTAATTCTAAAACCAGAAAAGGACCCAACCAAAAAAGAGAACCAGTATCTTTAATGAACATAGATGCAAACATCCTTAATAAGATACTGGCAAACAGAATCCTGCAAAGTATCGAAAAGATTATATACCATGACCAAGTAGGATTTATTCCTTGGATGCAGGGATGAAGTATGAAAGTATGAAAATCGATAAATGTAATATGCCACATAAACAGAAACAAAGACAAAACCACATAATTATCTCAATAGATGCAGGAAAAGCATTTGCCAAAATCTAACATACATTCATGATAAAAAAAAAAACCTAAAGAAAATAAGAATGGCAGGACTTCATCTTAGTCTAATAAAAGTCGTTTATGGAAAACCAAGGACCAACCTCATACTAACTGAAGAAAAACCGAAAGTTTTCCCTCTAAAATCATAAACAAGACAAGGATGTCCACTATCACGATTCCTATTCAATATAGTTCTCAAAACATTAGCTAGTACAATAAAAGAGATAAATAAAAGAGATATGGATAGGAAAGGAAGAAGTTAAATTATCATTATTTGCTAATGGCATGATCCTCTACAGAGAAAACTCCACAAAAACATCCTAAAATTAAGAAACAAATTCAGTAGCATAGCAGGATGCAAAATCTACACTCAAAAATTAATAGCATTCCTGTACACTAAAAACAAACCAAAAAAAAAAGAAATTAAGAAAACAATACCTTTCATGATAGCATCCAAAAAAAAAAAAAAAGAAAGAAAAGAAAATAAATACTTAGGAATTAACCTAACCATGACAATGCAAGACCTCTACCATGAAAACTACACTACTCTGACTCTGGCTATATAAATTATCGGCATACAGTATTACCTAGTTTCACTTTGTGACATCCAGACTGCTAGTAGAGATGCAATTTACCTGTTCACAATTTGAGTTGAGCAAAAGAATCATAGGCTGATTGAAAACACTAGACAAAATGTAGGTTCCATTTGGGTTTGTTTGTTGTTTTTTCTATTTTGCCCACTGCTCTGTCCCCGAAATCTGGAAGAGTACCATTGGCAATCTACCAACAATTGCAGAGAAAATGTAGGAACTAGGGCAAGGATAAAAAAATATGTTCATACCAAAAAACCCAAATAAAGAAGTAATCAAACCATAATTTATCAAAGTATTAGTAATCAAAGTCAGCATACTAACTGAAAATTAAACACGGTATTCTGAGATACTTCTGTGGCACCCTAAGCTTCTCCTTTCTAATACTTATCACACTCATTGGTACAGATGAGAATAGGTATCTCATGTTGCATATTCACCTCCTATCCTAGTCTCCTACCACGCTGGTTTCAGATCGGATGCTTCATGCATTTTTGCTTTCTGTTTGGATCAGTTAATAAAAAAAATGGCATCAGTTATAACAGTTTCTGATCTGTTGTTGTTGTAAGTCAGGGAAGAAAGTATTTTTATTGTGGAATAGAAAAGATGTCGATGACATTAGAAAACCAAGACCCACTAATATTAGGTAAACTAGTAAGAAACAGAGATGTCAAAGGATTAGTCAAATTTCGAGGGCTGAAGAACATGTAACAATACCAATATGTCACAAAAGTTGAAATTATGTGTGAATGGAACTTGTTATCATTATATTTGGGGGTTAAGAGAAATAATTGCAAAGAATGTATATAACCATGGGCACATGAAGATACTACTTGATTCTTTTAACAGTGAGATGATAACCAAATGATGTGTGTCATTACTTAGGAGATTCAGTGACATTTTACACATAAATAACTCAGTATGATACACTACACATAGTGAGAACTTGTTAGCTCAAGAAATACGGAATGACCTGTGATTTTTATATCAATATTAAAATATTAATAGAAGGTGACAATAGTACAAAATGGCATCGCAGCCTCTTTTGCTTTACTGATTATGTAAATTGTTCTGAGGATTATCCATATTGCATTAAATTGACCTTCTAAAATTGTAACCCAGTGGTTCTCAAATTTTGCCACACATAGCAATCAACTGAAGAACTTTTAAAACAACAGATGCCAAATTTCCATGGCCATCCATTAAATCAAAATGTCAGTGGATAGTAACCACTTCCAGGACCTTTTACAATTTCCTGGGAGATTTCAATTTTCAGCAAATCTTGAAAATAAAAGCATCAATCAATACTCTTCAAAGAAAATGACAGCCTAAGATTTCAATTTACCCACATGTGATGTAAGAATTGTACTGTTCAGCTCATAGCAATGCATTGTATTTTGCTTAGTTGGCTCATGGTACAACATAATTCATGTACTTTATTCCTGTGGGTCTGCCAGAAAATGTACACACACTTCAGGCAAAGAAAAGTAGTATGATATTTTTCAACAGATGGTGTTACCATCATATGGGGGACCCTAGTGGATGTTGTATATAGCACAAAATCCACAACATGGCTAGCCCTTAGGGAAGAAATTGAAAATGCATGTACAGCAATGTCAGTGACTAAGGTTACCCAAATAGTAGTTCACCATACTAATGTCTGGAAGCTAATGGGAACAACTTTGAGCACCTCTTGTAATTGTAGAGGACAAAGGTAACTTGTCATAATCTCATGATGTAGAAATAAATTTAGTATTAAAGAAGTATTTATACAATTTTTCCTGAAGTATGTATATATTTTTTGTCACTCTCTCGCTCTCTCTCTTGCTCCCCCACCTCGTTCGTATATATATGTAAAGTAGTACAGAGATATTCATTCTGAGTTCTAGGACCACTATGCTCATCTGAATCATGAAATGATCACATCTTTAGCTTATGAAATGTCAATCCCAATACTTTTACTTCTTTACTATTGTGTCAGACAGTTTCTTGAGTCCTTTCTTCTACTTGTGGCTTACCTTCAATTGACATGGAAGGCCTACTTTCCCTATTTTTCATGGTACATTTAATTATGACTAAAAGACTGAAAAAACTGATCGTACAATGAAAATAAAATTTCTAAGTTTTAACCATATCAAAATATATGAGTATGAGCCTTGAGGTTTTTTAGATTCTATCAAATGCATAATAATATTGGAAAACCTTATATAAAAACAAAATAAACTAGAAAATAAGCCTGCTATTTAGGTTTTTCTTATTGCAGATAATATATTCAATAGAAGTGGTCCATATTTTCATATCTGGGTAGATACTATTTATATCATTATTATCAGCATGTTGGAGGCCTAACATTTAATTTTTTTCTGTAGAATTAAACCATTCACTGAACATTTATTAAACTTTATGCTCAAGGCAGAGATACTATCTTCATACATTCTAAAGAGCATTGGAATTCACAATAATTTCAAATACTCCTGTGAAAAATGGGAGCCTACTTTTCAAAACATGAATGTTTCTGATTTTCTAGTTTCATAGATGTATGTTGAGCTTGACCCTTATGAATTTGATAAATATGAGCATGTCTAATCACCAAATCACAAACTGGGTTTCAAGAGAGGAAAGGAAGAGGTCATACTATTTTTCTTCCTTATGAAAATTCAAGGCAGTCATCAGATACTTATACCTTCCTTTCTTCTTAAACCTCAAGATTGTTTATGTAAACAGAACTATTCCAAAAACAGCACAGTTATTTATTGAACTTATGCATTTTAAGCTGCATGTTTTAAGGTAGGCTTTTAGTATTTGTCTACAGAGTGTATACAACCTGTTTCAGGAACAACTTGAGGTATATATCACAATATTAGCCAAGTTAATAATTGAATATGATTATTATCAACCTTAATTTTTTTATTAAGTCTAAATCATAATATAACACTTAATATTGAGTGATTCATTCACTCAGCAACTAGTGATTGTTTATGGGCAAAGAGCTTTGCTGGATGGTGAAGGGATATAAAAATGAATTACAAGGTCTTTGCCCCTAAAAATTTATAAAATAGCTGAGGAGACAGAAGAGATTCACAAATCACTATTATACCAGGCATCATACAATAAATTCCAAGAGAATTATCAATTTTTACTACAAATCTGGTGAAAGCATCACAAAAGTGTCACTTAGACTTGAGAGTTAAGTCAGGTTTTGATAAGGTTAGATGAGTATCTGATAGAGAAGCAGTGCCTGCCAACCACAACAACCACAAAGAAAACTGTTCATAAAGATGTTGGAGAACAGATTGCACAAATCCTTATTTTCTGCATTTAAGCTTACAGACTGAATTTTAACATGGAATTTCAGAGGTTGTGTTACTCATTAGACTCAAAAACTGTTGCAGCATAAAGAGTTAGATAATCATAAAGTGTGCATCATGCATAATACCTGAAAACTTATTTTTCTCTAGAAGAAATACACCCCGGTTAGGATAGATCTGAAGTACTAGATACTGCTGTGGTGAATCTTACACAAAAAGTCCAGAGGCATGAAAAGCAATCTTAACTTTGGCTTTCCTGGAACATATATTCTTTTTTGACTTGTGCGGATTTCCATTAACCATAGTTCTTGTTTTTCATGATAAATTTATAATACTAGTGCAATTATATAAACTGATTAATAAATATGACTTCAAACAAAACTTAGAAAAGATGGCTCAGTTTTCTCAAAATTCCATCCTACCATAGAATTTTAATAATTATATAGATTTTAGCCAAAGATTGTAACCAAAGATTAATTTGTCTGAAGAGTTCAAGTAATATGCAGTAATCATTTTGCTTTAAGAGTTGTAGGATGTTTATTCTTGTTCATTCATTTAGTGATTATTTGTTCACTGAGAAATTTCCAAGCCCTCAAAAACAAAACTCAGTGAGAGATAATCTAAGTTTAATATGATGGATATTATAATTAGAGAAATACAGACTCCTAAAAAACACAAAAGAGTTTCTTTCTGATTGGAAATCAAAAGGACTAGCAAAGAAAGTTATTAGTAACTTAGGCATATTTAACAAAGTTACAAAGACATCCACTTCTAAAGTTGACATTACTCTACCATATTACAATGATAAAGTGTTTGTTCAAGAACTGAATGGATATTCTTTTTTTTTAGAAAAAAATTTTTTTCAGTACCGAGGATTGAACTCATGACCATGCACTTGCCAGGCCTAAATCCCCAGCCCTTAAGTGGATATTCTTAAGGACACAGGAAGCCACTTTCTTAACCCCTGAATTTATTTTGCTGCTTAAAGAGAAGGCTGTGACACTCCCTGAGAGGCTAGGAATAGTTAGCTAAATGAAGGAACATGGCACGAGGTTGTGCTGGTTAGTCTCAGCTATCAATTTGGCTGGATTAAGTAACTCTTGGAAAGTAGATTACATCATGGGATTAATCCACTGATGGCTTAGAGTTTAATACATAGTTAGGAGGTGGGACCTGGCTGGAAGGGGTGGGTCACTGGGCACATGCCTTTAGAGGATATATCTCTCCCTGGACTTCTCCCCATGTGTTCTGCCTCACTCCACTATGAAGTGAATAGCCTCACTCCAAATCCTGTGGTCCACCACAACCTTCTACTTTGATGTTTGTTTTTTGGAGCCAGATAACCATGGGCTAAAACCACTGAAACTGTGAGCCAAATTAAGCCTTTCCTTCTTTAAATTGTGCGTTATCAGGTATGTTGTCCCAGCAGTGGGAAAGCTGACTGATAGATAAAGCCAAGAAGAAAGCTGCCTGTGAATTGGTCATGGTAGAGAAACACCATTTGTTGAGGGACCTGCAAATTCAGAAGAGCCAGGAATATTCTGAAAGTTGAATCTCACTTAAATACTTCTCCATAATTTACAACTGTTTACCGGTTTGAATACACTAGTATTAGCTTTTCAATCAGTTTGAAGAACTTTCATAGGAGAATATATCAGGCTCCAGGAACAAGAATCTTAAAATCTGGAGAAAAGTGGTGCTAGGAAACAAGGCCAGAGAGAAAAATAGGTCTTGACACCTTAGAGGTCAAATTCTAGGGGTCCAAATCCTAAGGGCCTGGGCTTCAGCCTAAATCTCAGAAGTCTAATGGTATGTTTTAATTAAAGGAAAAAAATGATCAGTACCACATTGAAGATATTCACAGTACCTAGTACCACACAGTACCTAGATTTACTGACATATAAAAAACTTTTAATATCTAATGACAGGTAAAAAAAGTTAAATCAAATTTTACCCACAGTATCTGCATGCAATCTGATTTGTAAAAATTTTCTTTCAGTGTATTTTATTTTAAAATCAGTCACAGTGTTCCAACTTTGCAATCCACGGCACAAAGAAGTTGTAATGTGATAAGCCCTATTCTGCATTTCAAGAATGGAAGCTACTTTTCAAATGTCTCCACCCCCACTCAATAACCTAGCCCAGGAAGGGAGTTTACATATAATTGTGAGCAACTGGACTATTTACTGAAAATGCAAAACCCTTTAATTTCACCACAAACTCTGCTAAATTTAGTAATCATTAGACACCAAGAGATAGCAACATTTGTTTTGTTTTGTTTTGTTTTGTTTTTTCACGGGACCGGGGATTGAACTCACGACCTTGCGCTTGCCGGGCAGGCGCTTAGACCGCTGAGCTAGATCCCCGGCCCTGTTTTTGAGACAGGGTCTCACTATGCCTTTCAGCTGGACTTGCGCTCACTTTGTAGCCCAGGCTGGGCTCGAACTCACAATGATCCCCTGTCTCAGCCTCCCGAGTGCTGGGATTACAGGTGTGAGCCACCACGCCCGGCTGATAGCAACATTTTTTATACAAATACATCATTATTAAGTAACAGAATCAGAATTCAAATGCAAACCCATTGGTATGCAACCAAACTTGATATTTCTGCCACATTGTTCTTCTTTCACTACAATGTTTTGTTTTCTTTTGTTTTGTTGTTCTGGGAGTTGAACTAAAAGCATTTGGCTACTCAGTTATACCCCATTTTACTTTTTACCTTTGATCATCTGTGATCATTTCTATTACATTTGGGGGAATAACTGAAGAAGATGGAAAAATAAGTTATCTTAGAACACTAGATTACTGAAGGTAAAATAAATCTAAAGTTATATAAAGATTATAAAATGTATAACAATAATAGGTATAATTGCATCTTATTTTTAATGAGAAACTGGACTATCAGGAGAAAAAAATTTATAGCATCCTAAGTTTACAAAAAAGTTTAAGGAGATAGGCAATACTAAATTGTATAATAAAATATTAACCATATTTCACAGTTGGTTATATATAAAGTTTATTAAGTTACCATAAAACAAAAAATTTCATATCTTCTCTCAGAAACAGAAAAATACCAAGAATCCAAACTAAATTAAATTCCTTAATTCCAATTTCTGTTTATCATATGAATCATACAAACCAACTTGAATATTGATGCATGTTACTGTTAAAATGTTTAAACAACTTACTATATGACAAGAAGTTATTAAAGTACTGTATTTTCAATTTTTATTTAATTCTGATTGCTATACCAAATAACTTATACAAAAATGATTTTCACATTGTTGGATTCTCTTTCTTTGTAAATTAGACTTAATGTATTTTAGGAAATGTCTTTATTACCTTATGATAAAAGTTTTAAAAATCTATGAAGATGACAAAGTATACTTTAAGATAAGATACTGAAAGGGAAGTTATAATCTTTGGTGACTTTTCAGAACCACCGTGGAAAATCAGAATTCCAGTGGATTTCAGAGGTCATGAGTTTAATTTCCTCACTGCAGAAATGAACAGGGGCCTCGGCCATTTATGAGTTTTTTCCTGAGTCACATAGTTAGTAGTTAGAATTCCACAGACAATTGTCCTTGCCACACAACAGACTGGCTCTTAATGCCTCCATGGTATTTCAGCTACTTCATTTGAACTTTACTAGCATAACAGAACAATTTCTAGAGACAAATTCAACTGTAAAAGTCATCATGAAGGGCCAAGGAGTTAGCTCAGCGGCGTAAGTGCCTGCCTGGCAAGTGTGAGGTTGTGAGTTCAATCCCCGGCACTAAAAAAAAAAAAAAAAAAATCATCTAATATTCTAATAACTTAAATATAAATTTTCTAATACTACTAGTTTATACTCATTCTTCCAAATTTTGAGTCTACATAAAAATAATAAATTCTTTAAAGAATCTACAAAGTAGCAATTGTCATTTAGTATTTCTTTAGATATTAGAGTTATATTTGTAGCAAAGCAACTGTCTTCATCAAGTTATTTCTAGCCATTCCAAAAGATGAAAAGTTTTAAAAATGGAAGGGGATCATGTGAAAGGATAAACTTAGCAATATTCCACTCATGTGAGTCACAGTGGTAGAACCCCGTAGTGTGCCATTTATAAGATTGTATTAAATTTTTAACAGCGTTCCAATATTTTATCTCTTCTCTTTTTGGTTAAAAGCCTTATCTTATTTTACGAAAAAGGATTTAAAGGCAACTACATGCAGTGGCTGAAAGAATTGAAATGTAAAGGATAGAATACTGATACAAGTATGGCTACTTTCACTATCGAGAGCAGTTCCACTTTCCAGATAATTATAACTTTAGAAATGAGATAAAGATGTCTGTGAAATCCATAACAGAATTTATTCTTGAAAGCAGAACACTGGGATGTGGAAACAGATAGGAAGGGAAGACTATAACATACTTTTCCATTGCTAGAATTTAAAAAAAAAAAGAGTAAGAGGAATAAATATTCCCCAAATATTCATACCAACAAAGTTTACACAATAATATGCTTGTTCAAAAATAAGATTGAAAGTCGTGGTGTTGAAACACCGGAGCTACTAGGGCGAAGCACAAGAAGGAGCCAGGAAAGAGGAAAACGTAAGCTGTGGACACTGCACCTCACAGTCTAATCTTGCTTGGCAACTACTTCGCATAATCAAGCATCCTAATTCCTCTGTGCATTTGTAAGGATCCTTAAATATAACGGCCTATTTTAAAATAGAGAAAAATTTGTTTTCAAAACAGATCTTCCTCTACATGTGTAACATTTTTGTCTAAGAACCTTACACTTGTGCCTCTGCATTTTAAATAGAGGTTGAGTATTTTGCTTTTTTTTTTTTGGTTTTTTTGGCTATTTTTATTCTACTGGGCATTCAGAACATTCTTGGTATTTATAGTTTACTAATTTATTTCCTCATGTATGCTCACCATGCTTACGGCATGCAGCATTTATTCTGAATCCTGATAACACCCACCTAGAAATTACTCAACAGGTGCTGTCCCCATCAGTAGCTTCCTCTCTGAGTGATGCTAAATAAAGGGTGCAGTAAATTCACAAACTAAATTCTGTTTCTTTTTTTCTTTTAAGAGCAGAATATATTTATTGAGAGAAAGAAAGCTTCTTTCTGAGAGATAGAAGGGGTCCTGAGTGTGTTGCCAAAGACTCTTGTCTTTTTGAGGGACTTTTATAGAGTAAAATCGCAAAGTGAGGCAGGTCCAAAATGGGAATTCGCAAGGTGGGCATGAGGCAGGACAGAACTGTTTTTAAGATGAGATTAATCAAAAGCTCATTAACAAAGCATAGGTATGACTCTGAAACAGGGAAAATATGAGTCAGTATATTTCAATAATGGAACTACTGTATGGCTAAAAGGGCAAGATCATGCTTAAGTATACGACGTTCAGACTGTTTGCTGCATGTGCAAAATAACATTTCTTCAAAGAAGCACTTTTATCTATGACTTTTATTTATCCATCATAATGTACTATAGGGCATACATAATATATACATTAAATTTTTATTATAAGGAAACCATTAAAAATTACATGGAATAAGATCCAGTGATTCTCTGCTAGGTATCTTCCCCAAAGAGCTTAAGGTATCATATGATAGTGATACATGCATACCAATGTTTATAGCAGCACAATTCGTAATAGCTAAATCCTGGAAACAGCCTGTATACTCATCAGCAGAAGATTAGATTTAAAAATGTGGTATCTATATATAATAGAATACTATTCTGATAGAAAGAATGACAGATTTGATACATTTATAGGAAAATACATGCACCTGTTAAATTTATCTGTTCTCTTTTTGGTTAAAAACCTTATCTTATACATTTATAGGAAAATACATGTTGAATGTATACATTTATAGGAAAATACAATGTTGAATGAAATAAACCTGACACACAAGCTTAATGCTATATGGTATCCCTCATTTGAGTAAGGGAATAAAAAGAATAGATAGAAGGGGACTAGGAGATGGGTCTCTTGCAATAGGGAAGTAGTCCAAAGGAAAAAGTATGAGCGAAGAGGAGGAGGGGAAGGAGAAATAAGTAGAATAAAGATGTGCCATGTATGGGAACCTAATAACTTCAATTAATGTAAACATATGCCATAACATGAGCTAAGATTAACAATATCAAAGAGAATAAACAATGGGATGGTGAATTATAGGAGGAGGGAGGGTGAAGGAGGGAAGAGAAAGGATGTTTTGTTTTCTTTTTGTTTTTTTTGTTTTTTTGTGGCACCGGGGATTGAACTCACAACCTTGTGCTTGCCAGGCAGGCATTTAGACCGCTGAGCTAGATCCCCAGCCCTGTTTTTAAGATAAGGTCTCACTATGCCATTCAGGCTGACCCTGAGCTCACTTTGCAGCCCAGGCTGGTCTCCAACTCACAAGGATCCGTCTGTCTCAGCCTCCCAAGTGCTGGGATTAAAGGCGTGAGCCACCACGCCCGGCTCGAGAAAGGATGTTTTTTAAAAAAGAACAAGGTGTGGTATGTACGTGTAACCATTCCTCAAAATGATTGTAAATTCTGTGATTTATAAACATATTGTAATAAAAGAAAAAAAAAAGAAAATTACACAGAAAAGATCAAGCTAGTGTTATCCAAAATTCCAAAGTCATTGTCATGTTAGTTTGAATCCCTTTAATTTCTGTTCTATTTCAAATACAGCATTTTCATCCAATCATATCCATTATGACATGGCGGAAAAGAAATGTGTCTTATTTTTCCCAACAGTAAATCTGTTGTTTGGCCTTCAAGATATCCTTCTCTAACACTTCCTTTAGGACTTCACATTATCACTTACCTTCCACTCTCTTCTTCTAGTGATCCCCACTCTGTGACTTCCTCCCTTGAAAAAAGTCTTCAAAATTGCCTTTCTCTGGAATTACATGTTTTTTTTCTTTTTTTTTTTTTTTAACTAGACATTCCTACAAAATGATTCATGTCAACCCCACATTTGTCATTTACTTATAAAGAAATTATTGCTGGACATTGACCTTAAATCAATGTCTAATTACCAGAACTCACTTCCTCATTCTAACATACCATCTAGTTGGCTAAGTCGTATTTGACAGCACTTGCCTCATTAAATTCATCTTATTTGCTCTATTTTTCTGGGCTAGTGTTTATGTCGTAGCTTAACCTGCAATACTTATATTTACCCTAAGGATTAGCAATGTGCATGTGATCCGCTTTCTTAATAATGGTCTCATTCTCTCACTATCACTTTCTTTTTCTGACTCTTGCACTTCTGTCTACCAGATAAATATTGATATATGTCAGAAGATCCTCAGCCTTTTACACTGTTGACTTTACACAGACCTCCTATAAGATCTCATCCTTGTCTACAGCTTCAGCCACTACCTGTGTACTAGGTATAGTCTAACTGGTATATCTCTGACATTTAGAAATTCATGCTCAATTACCTAAAGTTTGCTGAAATTCAATGAGCTCTACATGTCAAACTATGAATGCCTCATTTTCCTCCCTCACTTTTCTCCTACAGCAATACTTAGCAATAATAATGGTAAGCACTTATTCATTTAGGCCAAAAAATTGGGGACCATTTTAAATCCCCTAGACTCTGTATCTCCCACACTCAATTAGAGACTCTCAATCTGGAACCCTAAGGAAGCGTCTAGGGTAATTTTAAAAATATTTATATCAGAGTATGACACAGTCCAAATTAAAAATCTTCTGGTTTCCTCAAGTGATAGTAAATGCCATAGGATCCCTTCTTACACGGGACCTTCAGTCTTCCCCTTAAAATGCCTTTCACTGTGCTCAAACTGCACAGATACTTCTGTTCTGAAAATACACCAAGTCTAATCCTTTCTCGGTCCTTTGATTCTTGTCTGTGCAACTCTGTCTCTGCTATTTATTTAAATTTGCACCACTGATCATCACATGCAGGTATAAATATCTGGTACCTGGTGTTTGGCTAAGAGTGAATTTCCCAGCTTTTATGAGAATTTATCAGTATAGTGTATATTTATGCCTCAAAAGAAAACCTCTATTGATAGAGGTTCCAAGATGATTCAGTCAAGGTCATGACGTTTCAAATTTAAATAAAAACAATCTGTAACTAGAAAAAGTTATGAATCTAGTTTTACCCTACTTTTTGTTATACTACCCAAAGAGTAACAGAAAGGAAAGATTGAGGAAAGAGGGAGGGTGAGAATAATTCTAAGAGCAGAGATAGCATTCATTGTAACCAATGCAGACCCTGCTGGCATTACACAATAAGGAAACACAACATCATTTTGTGTGGATACATGAAATTTGTAAGCCTAGTCATGCTATCCTAATTCCCTTTCCTCTACTTCCTTTTCTCGATTACAGTCTGGAATTTGTATTCATTGATTTTATAGAGTCAAAGTAAATTCTTTCCAATAGAGGCAAAAAAAAAGTTACCAAAAAGTTACATTTGCTTTGTAACTGTCCTTCTGAATCAACATTGAGGTCATGCCGATTCCAATTTCAAGTTCAAGCACATCAGAAAAAAAAAAATACATCCAAGTTATTATACAAATTTTAAGGTGATTCCAACTACTATAGTAGTTTTGTTTGTAAAAAGGATCACCATTTTCATAACATTTGCACTTCTTAGACTTTGGTCTTTTTTAATTATTTAAATTATATATATTTATATAATTTTTTAATTATATAAGCAGGAATATCAAGATAACATTGATAGCAACAGTTACTTGTATGTTGGAGGTATTAAGGACTGAGAAGCACCACAAAACTAATAGAGTTGTAGAATCTCTAGTTATAGATGTTTCAGGTAAATATCTAAGGACTGTATCTTTATACAGTTACGAACTTTACAGACTTGATTTATTTATTTATTTTCTTTTACTGTCATTGAGTATAAAGTTACCTGCTCATTAGATTCTCTGTAATCAGAATCAAATTGGAATGATAGAATAGATGAGAGTCTTGCAACTTAAAATATTTTATAGTATCCAATAGCTCCTTAAGTTTAAAATAATGAAAGCAAAATCAATAGTGTTAAAATATGATTTCAGTTTCCATAGAGCTTTTTAAGATGAAGCCCTAAAGAATATTTTAATAAGTTTTAATCCATGCATGTGTTTACGAGAAACAATGCTGTGTTTTTAAACAGCAATGCTGTTTTATATTTGCATACCAGCTTAATAAAGAATGTTATATACATGTTATTACGATATATTAATTATGGTTTAATTGTCAAATGAGAAAGCCAAGACTCAGAGAGGTTACATGTTTTTCCAACTTCCCAGTTGTTATTGCAGCAGGCTCTGAGTACATTTCCCTATAGTTTGCTCTCAGTAAAACTTTAGAAAACAACTGTAATTAATTTCCACACAGTCATGTTTATGCTCAGAGTAATTGGATCAGGAATTTTCCTTAAAACAGAAGTATTTTATAGAGAGTTTCTTTCATTAAGTTTTTTTTTCATAACAGCTGCACAGAGTTCATGACATTTTTACAGGACTTTGCAGTGCTTATTTGAAAAACACAGACATGCTAATTAATCATTCTTTAATAATAATTTTTTGATTATTTTGGATTTCGGTTTTTTGATATTAAGTAAAGCAGGTCAGCAAGTTTAGTATGTGTGTTGCCGAAGCCAGCACTGGTCAGCAAGTTTAAAAAGTGAATTGAGTTTCTTTATTCTTCCAAGGCTGTGACAAAATTTCATTAAGTACATTCAAGATGCTTATGTTGTGATAAAAACTTTGAGCAAGTCTCATCTTATATTTTGGCTATGGTTCATGATTATATTTGCTGCATGGTGTGGATTTTGGCTCTCATTCATGGTTGTATTAGCTTGATAAAACTTCAGTAAGGTATTTTGTGTTTCAGGTTGTCTGTCCTATAAAATTAAACTTGGAGCTATTTAATTAAAAGAGTGATTTTTATCTAAGTAGGTAATATTTTTAATGTAAGATTTTAAGCTTTGCTAGATGATAAAGACAAGATATAGCCTGGAAGAGACAGACCTCTCAAATGAGGGCTTTCTGGAAAAGCCATGAGTCATCTGAAAAACACTCACTACTTAGCAAATTTAGAGCGTGCCTTTAGAACTATTTCCACAATGTTGAAGAGCCCATGTGCTTACATTGGACATGTTAGGAACAAAGAAAACAGTATTCGTATATTTTTAAAATGCATATGGCAAGTTCTGTTTTTAAAACAGTTGTTCACATAAAAAGGCACCACTTAAAATTGGAAATGAGATTTACGGCCATAAAGATCAGTGTTCACAATTAAATTATCCAGTACATCAGAACAACGAAAAAGTCAAGGATCTAAAAATAAACCTAGAAATGTTATATAGGAATCATACTTATTCAACTGAATTGATGCTATCACATATAAAAATTGTACCCTTAGAAATACGTATGACAGGATGGGATCAAACAGCTTCTTAAGGCATGCAGAAAACTTTCAAGTCCATTTACAAATGTAGTTAATTCTGGAAATGATGATAAGCATTATAGAGTGAGAATAAATATGATTCTTACCATCTGAGAATGACTTCTAGGACATCCATTGATATCTTCAACTTTTTCATTTGCTAAAGCCAAGAAATAAAATAAAAGAGAGAAAAAAAGAATAACATGCTTAAGCAATGAAGTGAAACACACACAAAAAAAAGAGTTAAAAAAAAAAAAGAGAGAAAATGCTGCTGCTACATTTGCTCAGTCTCCCAAGCCATGTACAAGAGAACACACTTGTTAGCAGCCGCCAATTCTATGTGCACAAATCAAGCAAAAAAAAAAAATGTGAATGGAGAAGGAAGTTGTTGCTAATTCTTTAGCTTGTGCCAAATGACTGCTGACATGAAACCTTTCACAATTGTCCCTGCTGGATCAGGATATAGTTTCAAGGACTCACAGACTATATGAGTTGTTCCAGCTAATGAAATGCACACATGGGGGACATATGGTTTAATGAAGCATTCATTTTTGGCAATTCAGTGTATGTAAAGATACAGTTGTAGCTATTTAAATGCGTGGTCAAACCGCCTTTTTCAAACATCCTCACGTAAACATGTTTAATTAAATCAGGGGAGAGCCATATTAATCTCCAAGACTCATGGAACAATTTGGTACGCATTCAACTTAAAGTGTAGTTTACCAAAGGGGTCAGGAGCAAGATTCTACTGCTTTCTCTGAGAAGGCAGGTCTTACCAATGATCTGGATGATTTCTGCTAGTAGCACTCCATCCGCAATGTCCTGCTGCAAATCCTTGATCAGCCGCTTGTGGCCCGATTTTGCTAGGTAGTGGTTGGCCCAGTCAGTGTAAATCTGTTGAACAGAGAGTGGAAAGAAGTAAAATGGGTGAGGCAAGAAAGAGACAATAAAAATGCTTAAGACAAATGTGGAATTCAAAGGAGAGCTATTCCGGATTACATTCCGGTTTCAGAAGTCATGGCTCAGAAGGAAATGGTTGTTAAGTAATTTTTAAACAGCTCCTTTCTCCCACTTATCTCTTGTTTCAAAGGAAGATGATTCACTCTTTCAAAATCATGGACTAGTCACTTGTGACAAAGCAAAACTCCCTCTGCAATGAGGACTGAGAGGACTTTTATTACAAATCAGTTTGAATTTCGGTCTGTCTCCCCTTCTTGTATCATTCTGAAAATAATCCTCTCTGTCTATGTAAAAGGAAGCCACCTGGACTGATTTATAGAGGAACTTTATAAAAACTTCTATCTATTAGAAGATTTATTGAATTTGCCATATGAGATAGTATATGTGACAATATTTTGGCATCTCTTTATGAAATAATTGTGAATGCCTTCATGTGTAAGATATTTTGTTTGGACTGTCATTTCTCATTTAAGACTCTTGAAATGTGTTTATATTAGAGAACATAGGCAGCAAATGAAGTTAGAACACACAAATTACAATATAAAACTGAGAACTGGTTTGCAAGCCGCAAGGTTGGCAATTTGACATAGAGTAGAGGTGACTCTTCAACAACAGATCATGTTATTAAGAAATACTAAAACCATTCAAAACTTTGAAAAAATAAATGTTACTAATTTTTACCTATTAATGTAATCTAATGTAATATAATAGTGAGCAAGAAATTAACATAAAGATATTTTGGTTTCATAGATGACTGATATTGATTTATTAGTAAGTTTATTTCAAGGCAGAGTAGGATATGATATAATAGGAAAAAAATGAAAAATTTGAAATGAGAATAGAGAAAGGAAATGAATCTGAAATATACACATAATGTGGTGTTTATACACAATGGAGTACTGTTCTACTATAAAGAAAGATGCATTTGAGTCATTTGTACGAAAATGGATGCGACGTGAGACCATGATATGAAGTGAAATATATCAAAATAGCTTAAATATCACATCAAAAGATGAAACCAAAATCTTAAATCAAAAGTTTAACTATCACATGTGCTCTTTTACATGACAAACTCAAACTTTAAATAAATCAAAGAGCAAAATTAACGATAGAAAACGGGGAGACACATCTTTTCCAAGTTGGAAAGGGGACTAAGAGATGGAGGTGGATGTAACAACTCTCCATGACGAGTGTAATAGTGATGCACCATAAATGTGAGCTAATGAAAATAAAATTTTAAAAACGTGTTCTTAAATAGAAATAGAACTTGGAACATAATTAAACCTGAATATGAAAAGTGGAGGAAAGGGCTTGTCCAAAGAGGGTCTGTGATATGGAAGGGCAGAGACAAATAAACATAGGACACAGTTTTAAAATGTGTAGTGGAGGCAGGATGGCAAAAAATTGAGACAAATAATGCTGCAAAGGCAAGTTGTTATCTTATAATTAAGAGCAATGAAAGCTAAGGAAATTATAGAAAACATCCCCTTTTTGTTTTGAGACAGGGTCTTGGCTGATTCACTAGGTGGCCTAGGCTGGACATGGAATCCTTCTGCTGCTTCAGCCTCCCAGAGCACTGGCATTACAGGCGTGGCTTACAGTGCTTTGCAAATTTTTTAATAATTTGGTAAGAAAAGTTCTAGAATTGATATTCCCTGTCCCATACTTCACCGCACTACCTCATAACATACAAATATACACTGAGATTTTTATCCAAAGTTGGCTCATAGTGTGCATCTTATGTTGCAATTTCGATTTTTTATATAACTATTTTAACAGCACTCTTACATGACAGTTCACATATGTTTACCTTGCTGATTTGATTTGATACTATACACAAAAATCAATCCTCTGGTTGAAAGATATTGGATAAACTTTAATATGTCTTAACTACACATAAACGTGTAAGACACATCCATTAATATCTACATTGAAAACTATATATATATGTATATATATTTACATATACTCACATGCTAGTATTTTAATAAGAAGCAAGTCTAGAAGTGCTACATTTTGACTGCTACATTTTTTTTTGGAATGGATCCTAGGAATAAACATTCTGAATAGCAAAATGAAGGAAAAGAGTGCTTTGAAAAATATAAATTAACATTTAATGTATATCCAGTGATGATTAAGGTTAAAGAGGTGAAAGAACAGTCTCTTCTTATCTGCATATCATACAAATGATAGATTTCATAGTTTGCCTTTGTGGTAGAAACGTTGCGTTGAGTCAGATCTGAATTGTCCCTATCTCTCCATAGGCCTATGGTACTCTCTCATGGCTTGACTTTAAAGGATCTGTGTGTGTGCATGTGTGTGTGTGTGTGTGTTTGTGTGTGTGTATGTGTGTGTGTGTGCATGACTTTCCCAATCAGTTCTGTCTTTATGGTCCAGTAAACTACATACTATCACTAGGACAGTGGGTAACACATTCAACCTTTCTAGACTTAGCAGCCTTCTCATCTATAATATAATATCAACAGTGATATTTACATAATAGGATTTTGTCAGGACTATTTAATTTTGCACTTATGAAGTACCTGTCAGAGTTAATTCTGAAAAGAAGTCCTCGCTCTAGTTATTATTATTTTAGCATCTAGTTTTATCTTGCTATTATAGCTTTCCAATAAGTACATGGCTAAGACATTTCACAAAGGTTTTAAAAATGTAGTGCTTGCTTCTGAATCCTTTTGTCTTCTAATTTATAAGAGTCACAAATCAGTTTACCATTCTAGCTCATGAGAATTTATGTAAGTTTAAAACTGCTATGCTTTAATTCAGTCCTGTTAAGTTTGTATCGAGACAGCACCTCATCAGCCTCCATCTTGCATGGGTTTTGTTTTATGAAGGTATTAAACTATGGAAATATTTATTTAAATGACAAACAGGATGGAAAATATCAATAATGAAAGCAATGAATGTTCTTATGTCCTAATGTATGTCCGCGGTTCCTTAGACATTAGCCTTCCTGGAATTTAGGTGAGAAAACAGGATGAAAGATACCTAGTTGGCTTTAAGATTTCATTGGGAAAACCTGTGATTTAACCCACATAGCATTTTTACCTAGTCCAGGATTTCTTCCAGAGCAACATTACACACTTAAGTGCTTTTACTTGCCCACTGATCTGAAATTTTACTCAGACTAGAACTTAAACTTCCGTTGCAACCCGTGCTATCAATGACAAATGAAATGAAAGCAAATCTGTACTTAAAAACTAAGTACCATATACTTTTTGATATGCATCCTTTCTAACATATGTACCTTTTATAAGTAAAAGATACTTGAGATCCTTCAAGAAGATCAGTAGAAAAAGGAAAGCATTATTTTTCAAAAGCATGTCATAATCTAGATGTCAAAGCATAAAACAAATGTGTAGAAATATTTGAAATTATGTCATACACACTGTACAAAAGACTACATTTCTCTGTATTCTTAAATTTTATGTGTGTAAGATGAAGAATAAGTATGTCTTTAACGAGACAGTGTTCCAGTAAAGGACAAGTTACATAAAAACATTTAAAATTCATCAGTAAACTTTCTGTAATGCTTTGGTGAGGGAGGATACTAGTAGCTTTGTCAAATTTATGGGGAAATTTTGTTTAAATAAACACAAAAGAATGGTGAAATTATGTCCTGAATTGGGGTTCGAATTGCAAAGTTGCCCTTAGTACATACACACACACACACACACACACACACACACACACACAATGAAAGTATTTAACCACTTATTGGTCCAATTATTTAAATATAAGATGACCAAAAATTTCATATATTCTTCATTAATTCTTATAATAGGAAATACAAAAACAATTTTATCAAATTTATTCAAAACAAAAATTGACTGGTTGAAATGATACCCACCCCAGTGACACTGGGGATATTCAGGATGTAAACAAGCACACTGCCCTAGTGACAGTGGGGTAAACTATGAAATGGTTAACCTCGTACATTCAATTGAATGAGCTACAAATTGTGTGATTACATTTGCAGGATTATGTTATGAATTAATTATATATGAATTTCCTAGTGAAAAAAATTCAGGTATTTGAGAGAAATATTAATCATAATTCAGCAGTGGGTAATTTCTGTAAGAGTCATCGAGGATGTTAATAATCAAGATTCTGGCCCAGGCTTCAAACGTGATTTTCCTCTAAACTTCCAAAGCCAGTTTTCTCCAGTGATTTTGATTAACTGTAACATTTTAAACATGAATGCGGTATCATTTTATAACTATATTTCAAAAAATGTACAAGAGTTAATAATAGTACATTTTCCAAAAGGCTACTTATAAATTCTAGTACAACTGTATGCATAATAACTCATTCACAATAATTAAAAATAATAGATATCAAAAGGGACAGCATATTTTACATTTTATATTTATTAGCATGAATTTTAGG
>RJWT010005299.1:0-31290 GCA_004365215.1 Cuniculus paca | reverse complement strand
CTGTAGTTTGTCTTAAATCTTTTTAACTACCCTAGTGACTTAGAGTTGAAGTTCCTACTGCAAGGATGTATATTAAACAGTAATTTAATTCAAAAGAAGTTATTCATCAAAAGTCAAACAGATGGATTTATTAGGTCAACATAGTATGCTGAGTATTCAGACCGTGTGTTCTCCCAATTTTCCTATCATGTAATGCAGCTGGTCTAAAGACACTTGTTCTCTTTAAGCACCACAGGATGAGGACTATCTGCTTTTTCCTCACACCTATTAGTAGACTAACCCCTTGCATGGGTCAGAGAAAAGTCAGTAATGCGCAGAGCTGTGATAGAAATGACCTGAGAAAATGGTGGCTCTTAATCGGGATGATTTCGCTGCTGAGGGGAATCTGCTAATCATACCAAGGATAAGAATCTGTGTAAACTCGGCACGCTCTTGGTTATCTTTTTTGGCCTTAGTTAATCCCCACCCAAAAGCACTGCATGTTGAAAATGTGGGGCGGGAGGACTACTTGCACCCGTGGAAACCTGCACGTGATGGGAAGCCCTGCTTACAAGAACAAAATCCTAGCTCAAAAGGGAGCTTCTCCCCCTCAATGCGAAGTGAGCAATCAGTCAGTTTCGCCGAACACTGTGTTGTAATTTAAAACATTCCAGGACTGCAGACTATCCAAGTATATTTCACACTCTGAGGAAAGGTCATCTACTGTAGTAAATAACAATCTTTAACCTCATAGCAGAGATCTATTCCTTGCTGCAAATGTAGGTATTTTTTCTTAAAGGTTAACCCCCACTTCGCACTTAATCTCCTCAGAGGAGAGGCCTTCCAGCTGTTCACCCACTAATTAGCTTTCTGTTCACCAAACACGCAACTGTACCCACGTCTTAGCGCATAAGTAAGCAGAAGCAAAGCAACTGCCTGTTTCTACTGAGACCCGCTGTGCATACATCTTCACAGGGCACATTACCGCTTAGGTCATGTGCACAAAGGGTAATGAGCAAACCGAGGTAAGAAGCACTTCTGTCTCCTTAAACACTGGTCATTTTCATGTGTTGGGAATTTCATACTCTTCACTGTAAAATAATTCACGAATTATCTCAACCAATAGTGACCCCACTGTGCTACAGAAAACGCGACTCCTTCCTGCCATTTGACACCCTCAGTGAACTCTCCATGCCGCACACCCCTCCCCTTCTCAGTCTGCGGACCTCTGTTGCACTCCGTTCTCTGATGTAAACTTTTGGAGGGGGGGGCACTATTGAACTCAAGGGCTTTGCACTGAGCTACAGCCCCTATTTTATTTTTTATTTCAAGACAGGGTCTTGCTAAGTCACTGCATTAACCTAGACTGGGCCCGAACTTGTGATTCTCCTGCGTCAGCTTCACAATTGGTGGGATTAGAGGTGTGTGCCACTATGTTCGGCCGAGATCAAGTTTTTGATGGAGTCGCTTTTTTGTGAGTCATAAATGGTCAGTATTAGCAGTTTCCTATGACTCAATATCCTCTAAAATTTCATTCCTAAATGTTTCCAAATATAAGAACCGCACCTATAGTATTCTTTCTTGGGGGAAGTACTACTTTTAAAGATGAAAAGGTGACAGTTCATGCAGGGTGCAACCTGTTTAAATAATAGGCTTTTAGTGATAATACTAGGTACTACTGCCTTTGGAAGAGTATAGGCACTAGTAATCTCTAAAGATTCCCATAAAACAGGCTTTATCTTCCAATCCTTTTCAGTTTTGTCCATTTAAGACTTGCTCTTTCATTTGATTATGTTTTCCCCTTAGCCATATTATACAACTCTTATTGCTGTTTATTTTCCTACAACTCCAGTTGAATCCTTAAAATGTCAAGTCAGCTTGCAAACTCAGTATACACTTACCCAAATTTAATATTCATGCCGATGTTAAATCTGCAGATACTAATTCCACTTCACAGCTTCCGCGGCAGAGTCCCACCTCTTACTGTTCTAACATTGATATTTCGATGGCAGGATCTCTGAGGATTCTTTGTTGCCCATGTTTGTGGACTGCAGGTTAAACCACAGTTATTTATGTGAACAGTCAACTCTCCTGTGTCATAAAGCAGAAGCACTAAAACCAGCACCTGGTTGGATGTAGAAAACTGAAATGACAGTCATTAGGTTTCTTGTTTGAACACATTTCACAATCCAAATGAATTTTTTTTTTTTTGTACTGGGGATTGAACTCATGACCTCATGCTTACCAAGCAAGGGCTTGAACCAGTGAGCTAAATCCCTGGTCCCAACTGAATATTCTTAAACTTCTCAGTTGAAAGATAAAACTCGGCCAAAAATAAGAGATCTTTTACTGCATGCTCTATAGTCGTAGATTGAAATCATTGTTACATTGCAATCAGCAATCATTACTCCTATGACTAAGGCAAAATTTATATTATTACGTTTTACAGGCTAAAATTTGGAAAACATTATTCATGGCAGTCGAAATCCATGGGGCACGTTATGATGGTAAATACTTGGGTTATTCCTGTTCATACAGCCCCTTTCCTCCTGCGTGGCTGAAAGAGTACTTGTAGTCTTTGTTGTGTTGGGATGCACCTAGCACCCTTACTCTAAAGTAACCATTGTAATCAGTGATCCGTGCAGATGCCTGTATTCTCTCAGCTTTCTTTTCTGCGATGTTTCTAAATTTCTCCACCTTTTCAGCTATCGGTGTGTTTAACAAAACGCACACTGGTCAGGTCGTGGACTGGAGCTCTTGCTGCTTCATCCGAAGCCCTCTCCAGCCTTTAGCAAACATGGATCTCGCTCTTGTTTACATCTCATGCAGGAAGGTTGTTTCTGTTGGCTTTTGCTGCCTAACAAATAACCTCAAAAACACAAAAGCCTAAAACAACAGCCACTTATTTAACAGTCTCTGGCTGGGTAATTCAGGCTACCAGGCAGTTCTGACCTTAGCTGGGCTCCCTCATGAGGCTGGGTAGCTGAGGACTGAAGAGACTGGGTCGCAATGTTTCCATCTTCACCAAAACGTGAGGGGGAATCTAAGGGCTCCAAGCCAAGAACAGCCGTGGTTCCTTGCGAGGGGAGGCTGAGAAGTGGCACGTTCTGTGTCCCCAAGCTTCTGTCAGCCTAGGCTGGTCACAGGCTGATGCCAGTCTTGATTCAAAGGGTGGAGAAGTAGGCTGCACCTGTTGGCAGGAGAAGCTGCGATATTACCTTGCCAAGTCCAGTGCTGGGCAGGGAGCAGTGGAAAGTTGTGATCATTTTTTTCAATCTACCATCAGGGTCTTTCTCTTGTTTGCAGTGAGATGAATGTGATTGCCTGACAGCTCAACAATCTCTTACTGTCTGAGATAACCGTCCTTCCCTTTGTAAAAACACTCTATGGTTTATGCAGGAGATGGGCAGGATATCAATTCTGACCTACTTTCCAATCTGTGATGGGCAGAAGAGGAAGGGAAAACAGAAAGCCAGGCCAAGATACACTCATGCGCTCGACAAATATTGATTAAAGCACCAGCTGTGTGCCAGGAACACTGAGGTACTAAGGACGAAGAAGGGAACAAAAAAGAGAAGTCCCTTTCACTCTCGGCATCAGGGTCAGGGCTTACCTTAGTCCAGAGAGGCAGGAGCACCTTACTTGTGGCAAGTCTCTGTGCCAACAGTGTGCATTATACGGGTGGTACCAGCAGGACCCTTAGAGCTTACTAACGCATTTATGAAAGACATCTGTTTATGTTGACGAACATCAAATATGTCTGCCTATGCTTTCACTTAGCCTCGAGGCCAGTATATGCAGTCTTCCTGTGACCACAGTGCCCATCGATGGGCTACGATCTGCCTCTGAGATGGCGCAGTGGGAGAGAGGTACAGCTTGCGGCTTGGAGCAGAGCACACTTAACGGGGCCTTCAGGGAAATGACTCCAAGACCTTGATTCGGTGCACAGCCTGTCCCAGCCAACTGAGATCCTGCCAATGGAGGGCTCCCTAGAGAGGCTCCGGAGAGCGTCAGCATAAATTTAAATTCTGGACCCCCAGATATCGTTTGGAAAGGGCCTCTGTCCTTCGCTAATTACAAAGTAAACATTTCTCAGCCTCCTTTCGGGCTTGCCCCCTCCACACCCGTAGCACAGTCACTTCTGGAAGCGGCTGGTGTTGCTGGAAAACCTCTTTGGCACCGTTGCGCCCCGCATTTGAAGTCAGGAAAGAATTACTATTCTTCGCATAGATCGCGGTCTTGTTTGCTTATCATCTATTCCAGCAACTCTGTGGAAGCCTCACCGGCTAACTGTGTCGATGCTACAGGCTGGCAGACAGGACTGGAGACCTCCTCAGGCTTCCAGAGGCGTCAATGCAAGCGGCTTACAGTTCTGTTCTGTGACATCACTGAGAAACATTCTCAAGCTTGGTTACGATAAAACCATACCTTTTGGGGCACTGTAAGCAGAATTCACCATTCAAATGGTTTAATCCTTCTACATGGCTGTGAAACCTGACTCTAAATAGAACAAGGTGTTTTACTGATGGAGAAAGCCAAGCATAAAGTTTCCAGTCTTGTGTCTTGCACCGAGAAGCTGTCATTATTAACAGGACAAAATGGAAGTAAAGGGAAAAGTCTCAAAACGTCTTCATCCACAGCGTTCTCATCTCCTTCCAGTTCCTTCTCTATTTCTTTTTTTTTTTCCTTTTTGGTCTTTTTGAGATGGGGTCTGGCTATGCAGTTCAGGCTGGCTGTGCGCTCACTTAGTAGCCCAGACTGGCCTTGAACTCATAAAGATCCTCCTGTCTCAGCCTCCTGAGTGCTGGGATTACAGGCGTGTGCCACCACCCCCGGCTTCGATTTCATTCTCAATTCAGTCCCTTTTACTTTTTGTTCAAAACACCTTAAATTAAAAGTATTTATAGAATTTCTTCTGATTTTTAGTTTCTCTAAAAAATTATTTATCGGATATATGCAGTAATTAACATAGTAGAAAAACAAAATAATAATGTATTCCTCATTAACAGTACCTTTTCAGCATTCTCACTGTTACACTTGCTGTGCTCATCTGTTCATTGGAGTTGAAAATGACAGATTACCTTAAGCAAAAGGAATGCTATTGGCTTTAGGTACAGGTTCCTCTAAGTGCCCAATATTATTGGGTCTGCCTCCTCCATTCTCTTTCAACTCATCCTGCCTCCAGTTCTCATCCTTTAGTCCTCCGTTCGCCCCTGCTCCAGACTCAGTCTCTAGTTAGGGGAAATTTGGATGTGAGCAGCCACAAATCTCTGTTCCCAGGGCTCCAACTGAAGGCCTCCTTCTGTCTTTCCTAGGGCCCATTCACCCAAGCACATGAAAGAATTCCAGTTGCCCCTGCGTGGTCACATGTTCACCCCTTGAGCCAATCACTGTGCTGGGAAATTAGTCTTGTGGCTGGACCACCTAAGTCACATACCCACAACTGAACCAGGGACCTTTGAGAGTGGAAGTTGTATTCTATAAAAGTGTAGGTGTAAATGATGCTTTTCTAAAGAGGCGAGAGGATGAAGTTCTCAGTTAAGTAAGAAAGAGCAACCGGCGTTTTAAACTCTGTTTCAGACTAGATATTCATGCCCAACACAATGCTAGCGATACTTTAATTGAACTGTTTTTTTCTAGAAACATTCTTATGGGAATAAACTGGCTCCCACTGGATATAAATCAAATGCACTACTCCTTTGAGTGGTTTCTGGACCGATTTACCATTGGGGCCTGAGAAGAGCCATGCTGTTCCCTTCCTAGCTGCCCAGTGCTCCGTGCCGTGCACCAGTGTGGGTCATGACCTTTTGCTTGTGTACCAGGCCAGTGGAACTTGAAGATTAATTCAGACCAGTTACTGAACTCTTTATGTTTCTATGAGGCATACGCCCCTGGGTAATAGCTCCGGACTGTGAGTCCAGGCTGTCATAACTGAAAAAATGCCTCGTAAAGAGTTGTTTTGTTTATTTGTTGTTTCTGCTAGAAGAACTTGTTTTTCTTATTTTTGTAATGAATCAGATTCAGGGAAGAGTTTCTAAACAAAGTCCAATGACATTTTTCTGTGTCAAGACAAACATGCACATTTTAAAATGAAATATTCCTTGTACAATTGCATTCTGTGAAGGCTAACTTCAGGACAGTTATTTTCCATGCTTTTTAATAATAGCACATTTTAGGCATAAAATGCTATGGTGAACTCATACTTGGGAAATAAGAATAATTCCTAACTCCAAAAATAAAGCAGATAGAGAAACTGTGTACATGCTTAATATTAGCAGTTAGTATCTGATTGTAACTCATGAACAAAAAGTGTTCTCAAATTAAGTAGTAACCTACTTTTTCATAGTGTCATCAGTGCAATGCTTACTAGATAAGTACTTTTTAAGGGATATGTATGCATGGTAGTGAGGAATCTCTTAGAATAATAGGTATAACTTACATACATCTCATATGCTCTGAGGAACTTTGTTTTATTTCATATTTTGTTCCAACAAATAAGATATGGTAGACCACACTTGATCTTAGCCAGAAGGCCACAAATACTAAAAGTATTTTCTAGGCAAATCAGCAGTGTAGTTACACTGGACCACCTTGTCAAATTTTACTTAGCAATGTTCGTGAGAAAGGAGTTGTATATTTAATTGTACTACCTTAGGCCATTGCTTCCTGCCATGTCAACTTAGTGTAACTCTTTTGGCTTTACCATCCTTTCCTTCCATCTGTAGTATCCTTTCAGTTTAAATAAGAAATATCTGCTCATAGAATCATTATTTCTCTTCGTGTGCACCAAAAGTAATGTTTGATATTTGCACTGTCAGCCTAAGGAACCAAAAAAGTTGTAGCAAACAAAACCATCTCAGTTCAGTGACGGGTTTGTTATTTGTTTCACTTCATTGTTTTGATTTCACAAAAGCTAGGGTTTAAAAGTATCGATGTACATGGTCTTGTTAAAAAATCAAAAAAGTTGCTAGGCGTGATGGCACACTCCTGTAATCCCAGCACTCGGGAGGCTGAGGCAGGAGGATTGTTGCAAGTTCGAGACCAGCCTGGGCTACAATGTGAGCCCACTGCCAGCCTGAACTGCATAGCGAGACCCTGTCTCAAAAAAATAAAATAAAAAAGTGGAAAATAAATTAAAAAAGCAATAATCGTACTCTCTCACAACAGTCCCATCCTGCAAGAAAAGCAAAGTTAAAGGATGTCGCATATCCTTCCATATTATTCCTCTGCCTATGACTATATACATATGTAAAAAATGTATTTCCATAGAGAATGAATGTTTTGTTTTAGGATGCACTTGGCTTATTCTTTCTCTAACAGAAAAAGAGAAATGAGTATCCTTCTCCCTCAATAGTGTGTGTATGTGTCACTTTTAAATTTGTATAAAACGAGCACCTTTCCAGTTTTAGCATATGTGCTGCTGACACCAGCACAAGCATCTTTCCAATTCATGCTTTTTAACAGCTGCAAAATGTTACATTCTATGAATAACAATTTATTCAACTAGTCTGTGGTCCATAGACAATAAAATTGTTGCCGGTTTTTCTTTTGCTACTACAATAATATCTCAATTGTGTCAATGAACTGATACATTCACTTATCAGAAGTAAAAAGAATGGCACATCGTAGCATTTAGAACACAGACCTTGGAACCCCTTGTTTTCAATTATTGTGTTGTTAATTAGATCTGAGACTTGAAATGAACTGCTTAGGCTTCGTATACCCTGTTTTCCTCTGTAAAATGAGGGTCACAGTAGTCACCTCACGAAGTTGGTTAGCAGGGATGAGTTATGTACAAAACTCTTACGCTTGCACCTCATAAGTGCCCAGTAATTATGAATTTTATTATAAATGGTGCCTCAAACATTGGATAAATAAGCCAAAAAATCTACATTTTTCAATATTAATATATTCTGTCGGATCAGTTTTCAGGTTTTTAACAGTTTACACCTATAATGCATCGGAAATGCCTGTGCACTTTGACTCTCGCCGGGGCTGAATTTATCAGTCCTTGAGGCTCTTGACAATCTCACAAATTAGCAAATGATGCTTTGTTGTCTTCTAGGCATTTCCCAGACTATTGATACAACTAACTATATATTTATGGGTGTCTGGATTTTTATGAGTCCCTATTTATATTTTACCCATTTTCTAATTTTTCTATTGAGTAAAATACAGCAGTTGTAGGAACTCTTTGTGTAATAAGGACAGTAACCTTGTGTCATGTGTAAAGTAAATATTTTCTTAGTCTGTTATTCATCTAACTCTGTCTATAGTGAGTTTTACATACTTAAATAATATTTCCTTCTGTAATACTGAATTTTTAACTTGTGAGATACTGTAAGGTGATGCATGGGTAGTCATTCAACAAACATTTATTCATAGTAATGACATGCTAGACGCAGTGTTGAGCACAGCAGTGTAAGTGTGTTTATGTGTATGTATGATGACCCTTACCCACATACAAGGGTTGTGTCTTTCCCTATATCCTCATAATCTTACTTCTACCTCCACTGTTGTAATTAAGAAACCTCAGTTGGAAGTAATCTTATTCTGGATTTTCTCTTCTTGTATAATAATAGCAACATATGAGAGATCAGAGCAAGAATCAAAAAGAATTTTAGAGGAGGCCTGGCCCTCAGTTTAATTTTTCATCTTTTTTGTAAGAAATGACATTAAAGAGTGACTTTGCCCAACATCCATATCATAAAGCTGGCGATGATAGAGGAGGAATCTGCGTACTTTGTGCCTCATGCCATGCTTCTGTATGGACACTGTATTTTATATGGCTTTATTTTCTTTTTTTTTCCTGAACAGTGTTCATGAAATTGGATGATAAATTCAATTTGTGGAGCTCTCTGGATACTTAGTAGTGTATCACCATATTAACTCTACCTGTTTCTCTTTCCCAGTCCTTCATTATCAGCCCTATTTTAAAAAAATTAGTTGATACATAATAATTATACATATTTATGGGATACAGTTTGATAATTTGATGACTGTTTCATTAGCCCTATTTTTAAACAGCAAAAGAGAGCCACTTACTTGAGCTATCGTTCACTACCAAAATGGAAAATACTTTTCCATCGATGAAATGGGTTTTTCTAGCAGTTTATTCACACTGCCTGGGGTAAATTGGAGTCTGGTATTCTGGAAAACACAAGTTAGCATTAAGAAAGTTTCCCTTGGTAAGGCAGTCAGGTTGCAGAAAACCGGAGTGCAAAAATGGGTTATGGAGTAATCAAAATGTAAGGAGAACGTATCTGATACAAATAAGGGAAGGTGTCTTTTCCTTTGCAAAGAAGGGACTTGAACCTGGAGCCTCAGTGTGCTAGGTAAGCACTCTTCCACTGAGCTACACTCCTAGCCCTTTAGACATTTTATTTATTGATGTATTTATTTTGAGATAGAGTCTCACTAAATTGGCCTTGAATTTGTGATGTTCCTGCCTCAGCCTCTAGTCTAGCTGGGGTTACAGGCAATAGACAGCACCAGGAAATAAACAGCACAATATACTGAGGTACTGGGCTCCATGTTGCTTGGTTTTCTCAAGTTTGCATTCACCTATACTAATGTAAGGGAATGGTCCTTCCTCATTTGTTACCTACAGCAGTAAAAATATGACCAGCAGATGTAACTTTGTAACATTTTTAATATGTACATTAAACCCACAGCCTGATGTTGTGGTGGGGTATAATGTATGGCACTACATTATTTCGAAAATTTATTTTACTTTGTCCCACATAATCTCCAAGTGCAATACCTTTTTCAAGGTTTCTGTCACTGGTCCCCCTTTTATTTACATTCTTTGTACAGGGCTGGCATGTGTACCAACATATCTAACCCTGGTTCCTTTTTTGCCCCATTTCCCTCCCTCCCCATTCTCCATCTCTTGATTCTCTTCCCTTTTGGGAATTGTTTCTGTGTCCTGTATTCTGTTCTATTGATCCCCTTGACTGTTAGTGTCCTGGTACCATGCTGTTTTCATCATTGTCTCTTTGTAATATAATTTAAAGTCCAGGATTGTGATGCTTCCTGCTTTTGCTATTTTGGGTCTGTTCTAGTTCCATATGGATTTTAAGGTTGTTTTCTCCTATTCTGTGCATAATACTGTTGTTATTTTGATTGGAATTGCATTATCTGTGTGTCAATTTTAGAAGTATGGCTACTTTGACTATATAGGTTCAACTTATCCAGGAAAAGGGGCTATCTTTCCATTTTCTGATGTCTTCTTTCACTGCCTTTTCTCATAGTACTGTAGTTTTCATTGTAGAGATCTTTCACTTTCTTAGTTATGTTAATTCCTAAATAATTTTTTCTTGGTACTATTGTGAATAGTACTTTTTTCCTAATATTTTCCTCAGTGAGTTTTTTTCCACAGGAATGCTAGTGATTATTGTGTTGAGTTTGTGTCCTGCTACATTACTGAAATCGGTTATTATTAATTTTAAGTCTTTTGGTGGAATTTTTTGGAGTCTTATGTAAAGGATCATGTCATCTGCAAACATCAACTCCTTCTTTCCTATACATATTTTTAAATTTTTTTTCTTGCCTAATCGCCCTTGATAATGTTTCAAACACTGTGTTCAACAGGAATGGTGAAATGGACATCCTTGTTTCTGATTTTAGAGGAAAAGCTTTCAATTTTTCCCGTTTAATATGATGGCGATAGGTTTGTCGTAAATGGCTCATCAGATTGAGATAAGGTCCTTCTGTACCTATTATCATGAACAAATGTCAGATTTTGTCAAGTACTTTTTCTATGTCTATTGATTATGTGGATTTTGTCCTTGCTTCTGTTCGTGTGATGTATTACATTCATTTCTTTCTTTATTCTGGTACCGGGGATTGAGCTCACAACCTTGCGCTTGCCAGGCAGGCGCTTGTGCCGCTGAACTAAACCCCTGGCCCCTGCATTTATTGATTTATGTATGTTGAGCCGTCCTTGTATCTCTGGGATGAAGTCTACCTGGTCACAATGTATGATCTTTGTGATGCTTCACTGCATTCTGTTGGCCAGTATCTTGTTGAGGATTTTTGCGTCTGCAGTCATTAAAGAGACAGGCCTATAGTTCCTTTTTTGGTTGTATCCTTGTCTGTTTTGAGAATCTGTGGTCCCTCCTGTTTTGATTACTAAATACATAATCTAAAACACTAAGTTGGAAACTGGACTTAAGTTGGGTAAGACTGTAGGGAACTACTCTGAAAACTTTTTACATAAACTCTAAGGAGGTCAAATTTAGAAAAATCTCAGCTGCTATACTTGGATTCCATGAGACACTCACCATTTATAAAATATTAATAAATGGCAGGCGACAGATGTTTATTGCTTAACTAAAATGTGTGTGCAATGCTTTTTTCCCTAAAAATTAGTGTCATACAAAAGGACTTGTATACATACTGAACTATTGAAAAAATAAAGCTACAAACATGTGACCCAGAATCTTCTTATCCCGAGCTCCTATATTTCCATAAGGAACAGAACTATTTTGATTTCATGATATTAAACAGTAAATTCCATGAAACTCTATTCTTTTAAACTAAAATGTCTGTTTTGTAAGCCCACATTTCTCTAGAAAAAAAGACTTATGAGTCATTTTATATATAAATACACAACATAACACATAACACAAACTCACGCCCACACACATATTTAATTGCTGATCTCAAAGTCTGAAATCAGATTGTTTAACAAATAATTTTCACAATCAGAAATTAAAAAAAAATAACCAAATGGTGAATTGGTTTAGGTTCTAATATCCTATTGAATCTGAGTAAATAACATACAGTAGTAACTGACAAGTACTTACTCACTTCTGGATATAGTAGGTTGGTTACCTGTTTGTATTGTTCTGGAAAACTGATAAGATGCTTAGAATAGAGATAATTTCTAGTTATTATAAGGGAAGTAAAACAGTTTTCCAGGGCATAGACATAAACATAGACTAAAACTTATCCTCTCTTACCAAAAAGAGTCAGGAAAATAATTTGCTTAGGTTATATGTGTTCCTCAACTATTTTCATCAACTATAACCATATCTATTAACATGGATTCTTTTCCAACTGGTCTGTGATTTAATATTATCTATTTAATTCTTGAAAGTTTTACATGATTACCATATTTGATGTTTTAAATGTTCTAGGCATGTATGCATTATTGCTATCAACTCCATTTTAAGGATGAGGAAAATGAAGCTTTAATATGAGTAGCTGACTTAAAAATAGGAAGTAAGAGGCAGTCACATGACCAAAATCCAGCCATAACTCCACATTCAGTAAGATAACAAGTTACCAAGACTGAAAAGAGTACATAACAACCTCAAGAGGGTCAGCCCACAATGGAGTCAGAGTCCTGATACAGCCTGGATCTTTTGACTCTTATTTGACTTCCTTTCAGTCTGTCCATTTTTTCACAGTTTCCCGATAATGATTTACTTCTATTTGCCCTTTTCTAATTCTGCCTCTGTCCCATGAATGTTAGTATTATCCATTACTCCATTGTTTTTGGTAGTGATAAAAATGAAAACATTCTATTTCTACCACTAGGTCTGCTCAGCCTTTCTGTCTTACAACCTTTCTGTTGTTCAGAGGACAAATTTGAACATCATCACCAAATTGGTCAATGTTTCCCTTTTTGCTTTAAATCATGCTTATGTTTCAAAGCCAAATCGTTTTCCTCAATTGCCAACATGATAGCTAATTGCGGTAAGTGGTTTTGTTAGCAGTATCATGTCGTCTAAACAAAGACTGTCAGTCAACACAGTCAGCAACCCTGAGGCTACGAGGGCTTCGTGCAATTTTCACAGGGCTCTGATTGAACATAAATCTAATAAAAGATTCTCCCTGGCCTTTTAAAGAGGTTATGAAAGTTAACCCTGCATCCAACTATTATTAAAAAACCCACAAGACGAAACAGTGAAATTTGCTTAAATATGCATTTCAAAAGTCTAGATTTTCTATTTGATTTATGAAGCATATGTGGACACCTAGATGTGATGTGAATCGGTAGACACTGCAGACGCAGCGTATTTCCCACCCCAGGAGGCCGCTCAGCACAGGGCAGGCTGTGCGTGGGCACAGTTCCCAGAGAGAACATAACGTGCATGCGCCATCCACGCAGATGCGGCTTGACTCTTGAGTTTGCACGTGTATATGGAAAAGGCACATGCTGGTCTCAGTCGCTGTAGGCATCTGCTAAAGGCACATAAGAGTCAGGCTCAGAAAATGCAAAAATTTCCCTAAAATATTATAGCTTAACATTGGAAACAAGGGAAACTGTCAGTGAACAGCATTCTAACATTCTAGTTGTATAGCATGGTTATTCTTGGTAGGCACAAAGAGAGCATTAAATTGTTTACGTGCAAAAAGTATTTTTCCTCTAGTGGTATTATTAGATATATATTTATGTCCTTTAGCTTAGCTTGTCAAATCCAGCCTATTTCTAATGGCACGTAGGTTTGTCCCATCTTAATTTAACAAAGGCTTAAAATTTTAACGCAGCTTTCAAATACTTTTTAGACATGAAATAGAACTCACAAAATAGACTTAATAGCAAATTAGTCTGGCACACATGGATGTGTTTTCTTTAAATTATATAGAGATTTTTCAGAATTACGATGCGGTAAGAATCTACTAGTGGTCATTAAGCCATCTAAACCACTTGAAACATAGAGACTTGCAAATCCTAGGTTGGCCTAATGGAAATTAGAACCAATTTTGTGGTTGCAATTTTGGCATTGCCTGTGTATCTTTACAAACACTGCGTTTAGTATAGTTTTGAAATGGTAGCATTCTTCCTTCAAAGAAAACCAAGAGGTGTGAAGAGAGAAAAGATGTTCAGAAATCTAGGCAATAAATTCTTTCAGAAACTGCTTCTATGCTACCTTTGATTATTTCAATGCTGCTGACCTGTGAGAAGATTAGGACTAGCATACACTCTGACCTCAGCACCATCATACTTTCCACAGCCGTGAGAATGGAAGTAGTCTTCCTTTGTGTCCCACAATTTAAGTACGTGTCTGCAACACCAATACCTAGGCAATAAGGTAATCAAAAGTAATATGTATGGAGTGATAGAACTGGAAAGACAGTCAGGAACACAACAAAAGCACTGTGTTGTTTACCTATTGCTTTCAGTAATTTGTCACTTACACATCTTTCCCAAATAGGAGTTTTATGGTGATATCTATGGGTTTTTCCTCTGCATCTGTCCTTATCTTTGGTTTACTAGTTTGTTTTGTTTTGTTCATTGTTTAAACTTAGAAAATAGAGTTACTCTTTTGGGTATAAAGTTCCAAAGCTCATTATGTTGTTTTTGTTTATTGGATGATAGTATGTGTCTTCCTGAACATTAAAACGCAGCAAACTCTAAAAAGTAAGAGCTTTGCTAGTCAGAACTGCAGAATATGTTTGAGAGACAAATAGTTGTGCTACATTCTTCAGTTGCCTATGGTTTGTCTCTCATTGCCAAGTGGAAATTGGATAGGTGACAGTTTCGCTTACCAAATAATACACTCTGGTGACACTGATGTGGTTCATAAATGAGTATAAAGTGCTAGAAAACGTTGTAGTTTTCATCACATAAGTATCTTTAAAAACAAATAATAGTTCAGCATTAATTTGCTTAAGAAGCCCTTGTTTCTTTATGACAAAGCTGCAAAGATTAACTTTACCACCATTGTCACTTTCCTTTGAAAATCATAAGCTCCATAAACTTTAGCCGATTTTGTTATTATCACCCTGGTATCTAAATCTCAGACTGAACTCAGTCTGAAGGCTAGTAATAATAGATCAAGAATCAAACATGGATAATCCTAAACACCATATTCTTGAAAACTGTCTCTACAAATTTCTAGTAAGTGGAGACACGTTAAGACTGAATAAGGACATGCATTGCTTGCCAAATTCTAAGATTCATTTCAAGTTTTTTTCCTCTGAGGACTGTATATGTATCATCAAAAACAGTCAGGATGATTTTCAAGCATTCACAAAGCACCCATATGAAAATAATATGCTGTTGGATGGTCTATAACGTTAAACAGATCCAGACAAAGATAAAAACAAATTTCAGGGTATTTTTGCAGCCATGAACACCATAAAAGAAGGTCTGTGACCTGAATTTTACCTTAACATTGTCTTCAGCATTTCATATTTAATTGCAGTAGATTACTCACCAATATAATAAATATAGATTTATGGGATAATTTAATGAACTTAATGTTCTTAGAACAAATAAAAACCACCCAAGAGGAGCTTCACCAAACCTGAGCTTGTCCAGATTGCATTGGCTGAGATTAAGTGGAAGATCATTCATCTCCAGGGGCCATGCAATTAATCTCAGAGTGGGAGTTGAGGTGATGACGCAGCAGAAAATGAAGCCAGAGTACAATCCTCTAACAAAACGGGTTAGAGCGCCAACGTCAAGGAACTTGTTATTTCCTTTTTTTGGTTTGCTTGTTTTAATAGCCCTATAATACTCACTCTTACTATTGACTTCCCTAAATCTTAAATCTCATCTGTTTAAGTTAACTATTTAGCATGATTATTTTTGATATGGTCAAATAGATTTTAAAAAAGAGTATGATTTTAAAAGAATACAGTGATTGTGTGTGTGTGTAGGAAGAAAAAAGATGTTTCACTTTAGTTATCACCAAAAAGTAATTTAAGATGAATTTGTGATAATTCAATGTGTGAACAGTGATAAATTTGAAGATATACTTTAAAGAAGAAACATTGTACTCTAGGGATATCTATATCTATATCTATATCTATACATATATATAATTCAGAGTTAATGTTTCTTCTGTTCAAGTGATAGGTATCACAAAGTACTTAAGGAAATGTTTGCTCAACAATCCTTGCAGCTTAATTATTATATTCTTGATAGTCTTAATTCTTTTCTGTGGCAGCAAACTTTTATTTCCAAGCGACAACACCTATTTTTCTCCCCCACCATACTGAGAGTCTGAGACCTCACTTTTTGAGCTAAGTATTCTCCGGAACCCTGTTCCTCCTACATGGTAGATCCCTCCTCTCACTCGCACTAAGGAGAATTCTGGCCCAGGGACGGCTGGCCTTTGGGTCATAGTGTGATGTACCACGGCTGAGGGCCCACGAAAGTGACTGCTAAGTCTACTGCTCATGTCAGTGTTCCCACTGGGTATTTTACTCATTCCTTGGAATTTAAAAGAACAACAAATAACCAACAAATCATCGAAAACCATAACATGTTACCCAATTCTTGGGACTCAGCCAATGAAAAGAAAATTTGCTAAAGTGTTGCAAATGTGAATTCCCAGTGCTTTGAGCTACCAAACCGTACGTACCCAGTGCTAATCCATGGCAGAGCTGTACCTCTGTGCCTGGAAGATGCACGTTCATCCGGTCGCTGCCAACAGAGAGGTTGCCCCTTGGAACCAGCTTGCTACCCACGCAGGCAGGGGCTGAGTGTTCAACCCTGAAAGAGCAGAGGGTAGCATGCTATGAGGATGAGGACTGGGAGGCAAATGGGTTCGGAACAGATGTGAGGTTGGCACCAGATGTTTCATAGCAGTAATAAGTGACAATCACGGGCCCTTCATTCCCTCTGAATTAGTGGTGAAGAGTGGCCGTAGTGTGTTACACACTCTAAGAGCAGGAAGAGCAAACTGAAAACCTGAAATGGTGAAACCAGGATTGCAGTTTCAAAAATGTCAGTTGAAAAGATTTGTGTTGACTTTCTTTTTATAACTTGAGTAAAAGGATTGAAAGACAAAAGAGGAAAGGACTTGCGAGAAGCCAATTTTTTTTAACACATCTGTTTGTTTTTCCTCAAAAGTCAGTTGTAAATGCTGTCCAGAGAAGGGAGTTGGAGAGAGCCAAATAGTGGAGTTGAAATTTTGTTTTTATTATTGGAGTTTTGTTTGTTCCAGAAAGAGAATGGAGTGTTGAACTGTATCACATTAGAATGGCGAAATAATTTTATCATGTTAATGCTAACCTAATCTGTGGGACATAGTCCTACTTGGATTCATTGCTGTTACAGAAATGAGTGTATAAAGCACCTTTTCATTGAATATTAAAAGGTATACACAGCTGCATCCCTAGGGCTAGGAATCCTATGAGTGTGAGTAATAATGAAACTCTTGAAATGTTAACTAATTGTATTTTATTGTGCGTTTATTTATTTATTTATTGTCTTTTTGAGACAGGTCTCATTATGCAGTTCAGGCTAGCATTGAGCTCATTTTGTAACTCAGGCTGGTCTCAAACTCACAACGATCCTCCTGCCTCAGCCTCCCAAGTGCTGGGATTACAGGCGTGAGCCACCACACCCTGCTTATTGTGTGTATTTTTAAACAATTAGATTATATATTATAGTTCACAGGGTAAACATTTTGCATAATTTGGGGTGGACAACAACTAATAATATCATAACAACTCTTTGAGGTTAAGTGCTATACACATGCTTCTTAGTTACCACAATCATAACAGAAGGTGTATCTTAAAGCAGCTTTACCATGAGTCCTTTTTCTAATCATGAAAATAAAAGATAAGGAAAACAATTACAGTTGAAACAAAATAGCTTTGGGTATCTCTTTAAATATTTTCCTAAAATATATGGGCATGGCATGATGACGCATGCCCCTAATCCTAGCACTTGGGAAGCCGAGGCAAGGTGGATCTCCAGGAGTCCAAGGCCATCCTGGACTACTTAGCTAGACGTTCTCTCAAAAAATAAAAAGTCCTAAAATAATTGAGACCCTGACAAAGAAATATTCTCCGTGCTACAAATATGGTTGGTGGTAAGTCAGAATAAACATATAAAATCAACTTTAAAAAAAATATACTGAACTGAGTCAGCCTATGAATTTATTGCCTTGTAGTAAACTCTTATGAATGAAATCAATAAAATTTGTAGATATCGAAGTATATGTCCTGGGCCGCTCCTAGGTTTTTCACATTACAATCCTAAAGCCTGAAAATATTGCTGAGCAGGAGCATCTGCGTCTTCTCACATGTAACTTCCTCGATGATTTCTAAGAAGGCAGACTAAACATGCAGCTCTGACATAGTGCAGCATCCCGTGTCGATTTCTCCTTAACTCAGAAGCCTTCACCCGCGGAAAAAAGGCTCTGGAAAGGGCAAAACTTTCTAACCTCTGGCGGCTCTGATAGGAGGAGGGACTGAAGCACGGAGCCCTGGGAGTGAAAACGCGGGGATGAATGCGCCGGGTTCTGCGGCCACACCGGTGTGACGGTGGAGGAGGGCATCATTTCATGCCTAAAGAATCTCCCTGTTTCCACATTCTTTCTTTGGCTTCAAGCTGATCTTGCAGATGATATAGTCCAGATGAATTTCTGCTTAGGAAGAATTCTTGTTCATAAATTGACAAGAAAAAATATCCACCATATCTAGAAAAATAAGAGAGTACCCAAGTGTGCTGAACTGTCTTGTTTACAATTTAGCTGACATTAAATGAGATTATTTGGATGAAAAGCAAACTGTGTTACTTATAAGAATTGGATTGAGAGTAGAGATATAAGCTTTCAATAAAAAGTTAGAATATGGTTTCTTTCTGATACTCAGATGCATTTCATTTATTATTTTGTACCTTCAACAAATTCAGTTTCTCCAAATTTGCTGGAACAAGGTTTCAGAAAATAAACTAAGACCTTTCTTTTCTAACAGTCAGTGTAGGCAAATTTTTATTCAAAAACCAAGATGGTCTTATTCACTTTACCCCTAAAAATTTGTATAGTGAAATACTGGTCCATAAAACTGCTTTTGGGAACATGAGAATTGAAATATGAAAAATCATTATAATGTTAGGCATGTAATAATTTTCCACTGTAGTCATAAATTATCAAAAATGTAGGGGTTTTTTGTACCGGGAACCAAACTCACAACCTCACTCTTGCCAGGCAGGTGCTGTATTGCTGAGCTATATCCCCACCCCCAAAATTTAGTATTATAAACAAAACAATTGTATTATCACAACAGTTTTGTAGGTCAGAAGTTTGCCACAGGTTTCATAGGATGAAATCAAGATGTCAGCAAGCCTGTATACTCTTTTAATGGTTCCCAGGAAGAATCCGTTTACTTGCCTTTCCCAGACTTTCTAGGCTGCACACAGTCCTTGGCCCGTGGCCCCTTCTTACATCATCAGAGGCAGAAATGGCAGGCTGAGTTCTTTCACATGGCAAGCCTGTGACCCTCTCTTCTGTTCCTCTTGTTCCTCTTTTAAAGACTCATGTAATTAAATGGATCAACCTGGATAAGCCCACACAATCTTCCCATCTCCGAGGCCAGCTAATTAGCAACTTTAATTCTGTCTCCAATTTTAAATCTCTTTTGTCATGTGGGAAATAGTCCATGCTTCTCTGGAAGTCTGAAGGGCCTTCCATTTGCATAATAGTGTCTTAATGGACTATGAGTGAAGAGTCACCAAGCCAAGGACAAATGTTAACGGTCAATGCTCATTTTTGTGAAGTGGATAGAGAAGGTGATGATTTCCTCCATAAAAACTGACAGATTCAGCTAAATCTGCCCAGCTCCTCCTTTCTCTCTTCATTCTTCTACTCTGTTTCCCTTGATTCAAAAAGGAAACTCATAAACATAGTGTAGAAAAATGTGAATAAATCACTCACTCCCAACTCATGCGTGACTGTGCTGTGCACATCAATGAGAACACACTGAAAGCTAGAGACTGGAAACTGAGTGGAACATGATCCGAGGAAGCCCTGCACCCCCACCATGTCAGCTGGAGGGGCGCCTGGATACCATGCCTCATATAGAAAGAGTGTACCTACTGGACCGCATCATCACCAGGAGCAGATTCCTTTACCGTAAAGAGGCTGACAAAGCAGTAGAGTCCTAAAGAAAAAGTAAGGCCTATAAAATGACTTATGTTCCTATAAAAATTTGTCATTTTAAATAAAATTGTTATGAAATTGTTGTTCATTTAAGTCTGTGGTATCAGCACTCATTTTTCCTTGAACACTCTGTATATCCATTCTTTCATTTGATGTTTATGTATTATATGCAGATGCTACACGCCAAGTGTATAGTAAAGACTGTATTCCAGGAACTTGGTACCAGTGATGAAAATAACAAGGTACATGAATGCGTTTGAGACTCATTTGGAAGTTCATAATTTCATGGGAGAGTTGATTAGACACAAATAATAGCTGAATAGACGACATCTTCTGGAGATGGAGGGGGTAAACAGTTATGAGCTCCTGAAGGCCAGGTAGAATTTTTCCAGCTACAGAAAAAGTAAGGAATTTTTCATTAAGAACTTCAGTTCCCAGGGCAAAAAAAAAAAGTGACCGAAAAATACTGTGACCAGTATTTACTGTGCTAAAGCAAAGGAAATTTGGAGAAAGGGTAAACCCCTACAAAATAAGCTACAATTAAGATTGTGAAGAGAATTTTAGGTCTTGCCTAAGAACTTTGGAAATACAACACTGGGGAGATTTAAAGACAAGAGACGAACAGGAATAAGGAACCAGCCTCATAAGAGTCTAACCTGACAGCGAGGTGCAAAATACAAGTATACATGCGCACTGAATCAGTTTTTGCAAAAACACATTCAACAGATGAGAAGCATGAATTAAATGAGCACAAGGAAGGAATGACACCTTTTAGAGCTATCCATGAAGCCAAAATGTTTTTAATTTTATTAAAGCAGGTAGATTTGCAGATTGAGAACTTTCATCACAAGTCTTAAAGTAATCAAATGTTCCCAAGATTTTACCCTAGCCAGATTAAATCTGATCTATTTTGAAAGGTGACATAGCTGTTTGCTAGCTACCTTGTAGCCAGGCAATTATAATAATAATTGGAATTATTATTACATTAGATATATATTAATATCATAATCCTTTTCACTTTCCAGCATTTGCATATTACTTGTTTGTTACTTATTCCAAATAGTGATAATAATGGCAATTAATTACTTCTATTTTATAAATAAGGCTACTGAAACAGAGACTATATTTTACCTAAGGTCGCATTGTTGATTAATAATATAGCCAAATTTGTAATCTACTTTTCCTAATACCTCTTTCACATTTTTTTTATTAGTAGAATATATTTATCGAGAGAAGGAGAGCTTCTGTCTGAGAGGGAGACAGAAGGGGTCCCGAGTGGGTTGCCAAAGACTGTCTTTTCTAGGGACTTTATAGAGCAAAACCACGAGGTGAGAGGGGTCCAAGATGGGGAAAACTGGGAACTCACAAGGCAGACGTGCATGAGGTGGGACAGAACTATGGTCAACCAGTAAGATTAATTGTCCAAGTAAAATTGACCAAATCAGGGACAAATGGGGCAGTGAGTCACATAGCAAGCGGGCAGGCTTACAGAGCAGTGACTTTTCCTGTGGGGGCTTGGGATGATGGCTCCTGGCTTCCTCAAGGTGATTGGTACCTGTTTAGAATATCAATCCCTGCTGTCTATACTTAGGGTGTGAGTGCATTTGTTTTGCCTTTTGTCTTGAGATCTGGCCCACAGTAGGAGGTGTCTGTCTCCTCCAAGGTCACAAGACATCACTGGCTCCTTTGAGGGCCCAGCCCTGTATGACTGCCTGTAATATTTTTAACTCCGCTGCCTGTAACATCCCCCCAACCCCCGAAGAAGTAACCCGAACTGCCATGAGGGAGTATGGCGATGACCGATCTGGCCCATTAATACCATGCCTTTTTTTTTTTGGTACCAGGGATCCAACTCGCAACCTTGCTCTTGCCAGGTAGGTGCTGTGCCGCTGAGCTACATCCCCAGCCCTGCCTTTCCGGTTTAAGCACACATTTATAAAGGTGAAGTCTAGAGTGCAACCGACACCCCCTGCAAACAGACAGTGACTAAATGGCTTGGCGGGATAGGATAACAGATTTAGAGTTTTGACTTCAAGTTCAAGGTCATAGAAACTCTACTGTGCCCCTCATGCACAACAAGCAGCCTTTGATATGTACCTTGAAAGATGCATATAGGCAAGGGTGACTTTTATTTCTTAAAAACTAGCACAGTAAAATGCATGAATATAGTGGTCCATACACAAAAAGAATACAACTACTTACCCACTGTTGTATGCAGTAGTGCCAGTCATTTATGAGATCACGCTGGTGGATGTTCAAAGATCAGAAGAATAAATCTGCAAATCTTATTTCTCCTCTATTAATTTTTCACTCCCTAATTATTTTTAATTGCCTCCTCACCACTGTATCTCCTCCTAAGAATGCTCTGGAAACAAGGGAAGAACTTTAATACAATCACTGAGCATGTGTTTCCTTTTCTACCTTAACATTAGGGAGTAATAAGGAACATTAGGGAGGTCATTCACTTTCCCCCCAAAATCAGGGGTGACCAAAAGATATTCATTATTTTAAAACTTTGTTTCTGCTTTATTTGGCCTCCTTAGCTCCCAGATCATTTTGTTTGATTCTTAAATACTGCAATGAAGCGGCAGCACAAGCTTGTTTTTCTGGCGGTTGAGTAACACAGCTTGCTCCTTCTGGAATTCCAAAATCTTTAACTCTCAGTCCATTTGCTTCAGTCTTCCCAGGGTTTTCTCTGTCTGTCTTAATTGTATGACAGATGCTTTTCCCATACCCTGGTAAACAGACATCTCATTATTTAATCCATGACATTTTGGTGACATTCTGCTGACAGCAAAATTCACTGAATTACAACAAAAGTCACAGTCATTCAGAACTCAAGGGGAGGTGAGGCCTCTGGACCTAGACAGTGCCATTTCAAAGCAGAATACTGCAGCCCAACACTGGGGCAAGATGAGCCAGCAACATAGATCATGACTTTGCAGCTCCACCTAATAAAGCATCATTCGCCTGCTACAGTAGGTAACTTAAGAAAGAAAAGTTGTGTTTAGATTTTTAACTATTCATAAACATCCAAAATCCTTTCTTCTCCTTTTCCATCTCTTCTTTCTGTTGCTCTTTCTCCCTCACCATCTCTTTTTCTCAGAAAATTTTGTTTCCCCACTGTTTTTTAAAGTTTTGGCCCCATTCCTCCAAAACCAGGGAGTCTTCAAAGCCTTCAAATCCCCAAAACTTCTCCAGAATTCAAGTACTTTCACAGAAGAGAGTAGACTCTCCTGCCATCTCTGTTTCAACCTGGACTTTCTCAGGCCTCTTTTTGACAAACCCATAGGGATATTCTAGAACTATTCACTGCTGACTTGTTCCCAAGGCTTTTGTACTAGAACACGACAAGTCAAACTACTCTGCCTTAGGCCAAGATGATTCTGGCATGGGCTGTAGCCACTTGAGCCAACAACAGAACAAATGTGGCTAATTGGCTGAGGCCTCCACTGTAATAAATGGAGCTCATGGAGACAGGTTTTTGGGGCACTGGGTAATCACAGCAGGCTTGCATACGAGAGATGCACCATAAGCCTCTCTTTCCATCCCTGCCCTTCTCCAGCTCTCCCCCAAATTGAGTGATGGCCATGAAATCAACAAAAGGAGCATTTTCATCTTTTTCCTTAAATATAGTCAACAAATATTTACCGAATAGCTATAGTGTGCAGGGTCGTGCCAAGTAGGAAAGGGAGCTACCTTGTTTTGAAGCGTTGGTAGCCGAGCTTTCCAAAGAATCGGGAATGTGGCTTCATCTGCATCTCCTTGAGCCACAAAATTATGTAAATGGTCAGGAACCTACTGCTAGAAGCTCCAGATATTATCTACCCGTCCCTGCTCCTAACTATACACCATGAGGACTGCATTTTGCTTTCTCAATATTTTAATAGGCGAATCCAAATTAAGATTGGATTCCTATAAAAAATAAATTGATAGTATTTACCATTGTTAGTACATTATTTTTTCTAATATGAAAATAGAAACAATACTGCCTTGACAAATAACAAAAGCAGTGTATTTTGAAGTTCAGCAGTTATGTAGTGTGATGAACACAGAAACATAAAACAATGGAAAAGAAACACACTGGACTAGCAAAGGAAGAGTAGAAAAATTTGGCTGCTACTGGAAATGTCATTGTGGGGAGGGAAAGTCCATATTTGGAAAACTGAGTATCCCAAGAATGAAAGAAGTTCTGTGATGTCTCTTGCATCAAGCAGATGCTTACAGAAGGGCATATTCCATTTTCCTGACAGTATTTGGAAAGCTTTTGTGAAGAAATAGAGAAGGTGTATATTAATTTAATATACAGAATATTTAGATAAGAAAACATTAAGTCACATAATGTAAAGAAGTCTCTTAATAAAGTTTCAGATTTCTGAAACGTGCTTAAAAGAGTACACCTCTATTTGAAATTACTAAAAATTAAACTGGAATACTCTGTGTTGGAATTCATATTATAAATCCACCAAAATACAGAACGTTTCCCTTTGTGGTGGGAAGGATTCAGCAAATATGTTCATATATACACAAGGATGCACACATACCTGTTGCACGTGTCTATTCATTGACCTTTCCCCCACCCTATCACACATCAATACAACAGAAGCTGAAAATGAGATTTCAGTACAATTTTACAAACTTGGTAAGACAGGAGGATATTTCTAACTTAATGAACATCCAAGCGTGAAGATTTTTTTTAAGAATTAAGTCACTCGTATTCAAATTCAGTCTATGTAACTACTATCGATGAAATAATTACATGGAGCTATTGTGCTGGTGGCAGAAATGCATGTGGAAAATACAATTCTAATTATAAGCAGATATTTGCTCAACACATAGAATATAAGAAACAATAGTTAAAATCTGCATAAATTAATACAGATAAAATATCCCCCCTCGTGGTCTGATTTACATTATTAGTAACATTAATTTATTGTAAGGCTGATACAGTGGCAGCCAAGTACATTTTCTGGTTATGTTTCTGGTGCTGTGGCTAAACATCAGGTGAATGCCACACATCTGATCTACCCTCGAGCTACCTTCCTAGTGCCTTGTCTGTAGTCGGTATCAAGAATTTGAAGTGTCTGGGCCTGGTGGTGCACGCGTGTAGTCCCAGCACTTGGGAGCCTGAGGCAGGAGGATTGCTGTGAGTCCGAGACCAGCCTGGGCTACAAAGTGAGCTCAAGGCCAGCCTGAATGGCATAGTGAGACCCTGTCTCAAATAGACAAGGGCCGGGGATCTAGCTCAGTGGCCTAAGCGCCTGCCTGGCAAGTGCAAAGTTACGAGTTCAATCCCTGGTCCTGCCAAAAAAAAAAAAAATGCTGAAGCGAAAACAGTCAAGAATGTGTTTGAAGATGCATTTTTTTAAAAATCAGTCTTGCATAGTCGATAAACTGCTGAAATCATTAAATGGCAGTTATAAAAACTGTGTGATAGCTTTGGCTAAAATGTCAAGAAAGCAGCGCACCAAAGGAGAAACTCAGTAGCCGTTTTTCCTCCCTATGATGCTACTCCAGATTAGAGTTACACTATTTTCCCCTAAACAACAGTAACAAAAGCTTCAAAGAAAAAAAAAACTGACAGAATGAGCATTAGACAGCAGAGTCGGCCAGCACATGAAACGATGAAAGAGGATGCAATAGTACCAAGATTTCTCGTGTAATCGATCACTGCCAACATGGAGTGTGGGCGGCCTTGCCCTCCCGTCAGCCCCGCCAAGCAGATGAGTCCGGGAAGGGAGGAAATGCAGCAACGTCAAGCATGGCCATCAACGCTTCTTTTTCTGTCTCAGAGGAACAAAATTCTGAGAGAGGAATTCTTGGAGCAAATGGAAATTTATCCAAATGAAAATCAAATGACAAGTGCCAGAAGAATATTCCTCCTTTGGAATTCTTTCAGTGCTTCAATTTACCCAGCTGGAATGAATTTTCAAGTAGCATTTTGTTCAGCCTTTTGAAATGAAGGCCTTTCCTGCTAATTGGAAAGCTATATTTCATCAAAGATAAAGACAATACTCTTGGCTAGTGATTTGCTTTAAAAAAACAAAACAAAATAAAAAAAAACCAGAGGTGTTTGGTGGGTATTTACCATAAAGGGATTCCAGAACATCTATTTCAAGCACAAAACAATGTAATGTAAGGCTACACACCTAACAAAACTAAAATGGGGAAAATACAAATACCATTTTTATTCAGGCTCTGCTTGAAAACTATTTCTATTGTCCCTATGAGAGGCATGTATAAATCTAGAAGATTTAAAACATTAACTTAGAATAAAATGTGGATTCAACCATGGTTTCTGATTTTTTTCAATGAGTCAGGTAACCCCACAAATTTAAGTGTTTGTGTGTGGCGGGGAGGATTACCAGAATTTGTGTTACTGAGTTGTAGGCAGCATACTGGTCAACTCAAAGATTTAGAAGACAATGAAAATTCAGAAGGAAAAATTCTTTTCATGATTCATATTTCAAGCAATGATGATTCAAAGCAATCTTTTCTGATAGGCTATTCTTTCAACCTAACTGTTGATTGATGATCTAGATCCATGAAATAGAAACTTTAAATATAAATTGTCGAATTGTTAAATTTAAATTTTAAATTGGCTCAAATTAGGCACGCTATCATGAATAATGAAAAGTTTTTAAAAAGAATTAAGTACACTCAACTCCTAAAGAAATATTTTTTTCTAGTCTTAACAAGAACATAAGGCCCATCCCTTACCTTTCCACTGTAAATACTGTAAATTTATACTTTTAACATAATACTAGCCCACTGTGTATCTCAGCACCACAGGAAGCAATCTGTGTGTTTACCCATTCGGTACAATGAACAGCAAGGTGTGTATGCATGTGCAAAAGTAGAAAAATGGGATTCATATCCATCTTTTGCTGCATGTAACTTTGTTTTGGGTATCTTTATACAAGCATCACATAGAATCCAATAGACACACACCACTCCAGGATTTGTTAGGAAAAAGTTTTCTTTTGATTTTTCGGGTAGAAGTAGCCCAATACAGTACAATGGCACATGAAAAACCAGATTTGGAAGTTTTGGAGGAGATCAAAAGTGAATCATCAGATTACTCATGCATGGATGATGAAGAGGATCCATTATGGTAAAAAATATGCTTTCATAACAGAAGAGCAGTGTGGGTGGATGATGATGATGATGATGACGACTTTGACGTTGGCCATATGAGCCAAAGTTCCTATGACAGTGAAATGGAGCAAGAATAAACTGACACAGACATAGAGAATGCAGACCTCCTTGATTCAGATGATTAACAAAACAGCAACGTGAGCACATATTTTACTAGCTGTCAAAATGTTTCAAAATGGTCACACAACCAAAGGAACCATCCAATGTTAGAACAAGTCCAAAAATACAGTAAGGCTCTCAGCAAGGGTGAAAGGTATTGGGCAGAAAGCCAGCACTGCCATTCAGTGTTGGAAACTGTAACAGATGAAATGGTACAAGATTCTGTGAAATACACAAAGGTTGAAACGCAAGCAAAACATGTTGTATGCATGAATAGCAATATTTAAAAGTGTATTTATTACAACACCTCACTAGCTGAACATTCATAGGTCTGCTGTACTTAGCAGGGAGTCCTCATGGCAATTACAGGAATGTAAAAGACATTGAAAAGCAATGGAACAAATACAGCATAAAAATTTATGCCCTTGCAGATGCAAAACAATATGCTTTCAATTTAAAAATTTCTCGTTGAACTCAGTGATCAGGCCCTTATTCATATAGTAATTAACCAAGTGATGTTTTGAATGGACTTGTTGCTCCCATCTCCCAAACTAATTGGGATGTGACATTTGACAGCTGGTTTATCAGTTTCCAGTTGATGTTACATTGCTAACAGAGCACAAGTTGACCAGCACAGGAACTTTATGCAGTAACAAAGCAGAAATTCCAAGTGAAAGGTTGAATTTCAAAACACAATTGTACAGTACAATCTTTGGGTTTCAGAAGGGTACAATATTGGGCTTGTACAACAAATTGGTACCACTAATGTCATTGTTACATCATGATGGAAATACTGATAGGGAAACGTCGACAAAACGTCAACGAGGTTACCTGAGATGGTAACCTTCCACAACAAAACCTAAGGTAGAGGCAATGTTGCTGATGAGTTGTGTGGCAACAAGATGGCACTTGAAACACAAAGTGTTGGCCAATAGTGGTTTTTTTTCTTTTTTTCTCTTCTCAATCTGAAACATGTGTGGCATAAATAGTTTGATAGTTTGCAAAGAAAATAACAAGTACAAAATATCATGGAGAAATTTTCTTAGAGGATTGGGACTGGAGATCATAAGTCCTTTACAGCAAAGGAAAAACAAAATGCTTGTGCCCAGGGAACTACACAAAAAGACTGTGGAGCACACTGGTGAGCTGACAGGTGAACAGGCAGGCGCGGGACCCCAAAGGCCTACTATGATAACAGGATAACAAAAAAGATGTCAACTGTGCCCTACCCTATAGAAAGGACAGGAAAACAAAACATACATCCTATCAGTGTGAGCAATACTTAGGTATGGAACACGCTGATGTCATGTGTGAAGACTTCCTTGGGTGTGACAGTTGAAGTAAACATTATTTCCATGGTGGACCTTAGTTTGCATTTACATTGTAGTTTACATATTTTTTATTTCTGGTGTTACCCTTTTAAGTTTTTTACACAAGTAAACACCTGATTTGAAAATGTTGATGTCAACCAAGTGTGGTGGCTCACGCCTGTAATCCCAGCACTCGGGAGGCTGAGACAGGAGGATCATTGTGAGTTCGAGACCAACCTGGGCTACAAAGTGAGCTCAAGGCCAGTCTGAATGGCATAGTGAGAGACTGTCTCAAAAATACAAGGGCCAAGGATCTAGCTCAGCGGCCTAAGTGCCTGCTTGGCAAGCACAAGGTCATGAGTTCAATCCCCAGTGCCACCAAAAAAAAAAAAAAAAAGTTGATGTCTATTCTGAATGCATAGTACATATTAAGAACTTAATAATTATTTTATTGATATTATGTTTCTGTTAACTACACACTGTATAAGAACCTCCTGACAAAACCACAAGACCAGCAAGGTGTCAAGTATGTCCCATAAAAAAGACCAGGAAAGCAAAACACATGTGCTGTCAGTGTAAGCGATACATGTGTATAGAACTTGCTGTTGTCATGTGTGTGGACTGCCTTAGGTGTGATAAGTGAAGGAAAATTTGTTTTTGTAAAGTGCTATTGGTGTTTTCATTGTAGTTTTACATAAGAATTTATTTGTGTTGTTCTTTTTTAGACAGTACCCCAAAAAAGTCAATGTGGAAAATTCTGATGTTTTATAAACACTCAATAGATACTAAAAGTTCAATACTTTATTCTTTGGATATTTTTCCTATTAAGTACTCACTGTTTAACTCATAAAATTAAAATTAACAATTTATCAATAAATATATTCTAAATATGAGTTTGACAGACCCATGTTCATGTACCTGCATGACAAAATTAATCATATGCCCCTTACAGAATCACTGGATAGATAGTCTGCAAGAATATTTTACATTCTCATAAGAAATACTTTCATTGGGTTCTATTTACAAACTTTAAGCTTGGTAATATGTGTGCAATGGAAATGTTCAAAGATACTGTTGTAGTGCATTCAAATTACTGACAGAGATTTCTAAACTGTAGGATTAAAAAATAGCCATCTCTCAGTATTCATGATTCTGCACCCAAAAGTTTAACCAACTTTGGATGAAAAATATCAGAAAAATAACTGCATGTGTACTGAGGACGTGCAGTCTTTCTTCTTGTCATTATCCCTTAAAAAACACCGTCTAACCGACACTCCTCATTCCCACTGTCCTGAGTGTTGTAAGTAATCTAAAGATGATTTAAGTGTAAGGGAGGATGTGCATAAGCTACATATAAATACTCCACTTTTTAGGGGACAGGACTTGTGCACACAGGTCCTTTGAAGCAGCCCCCAAGGAACACTGAGGGGCAACTGTCTGACACAGCATTCGCTGGATCCCTATGTAATCTCTAGCTAGAGATACAAGCTGTGGTCTAAACCAGCAGGAAGCACCGGGGTGGGTGGGTGATAAGAAGGGAAACTATGGTGTGGTTAGCAAAAAAATAAATAAATAAAAGATAAACACGTGAATATATTTTGGAGAAAACCATTAAACACTCTGAGAAGAATAAGTACAAATTGAACTCGTGTATCTGTGTGTTTGTGGTACTGGGACTGAACCCAGGGGTTTGCGCATGGCAAGCAAGGACTCTACCACTGAGTTCTCTACTCAACTCTTAGTAAAATGTTGAGACCTGATCTCACTGGCCTCGAACTTGCTACCTTTCTGCCGCAGCCTCCCAAGGTGCTCCCTTGGGATTACAGCCAGTGTGCCCAAGTACCTGGCCGAAACTAAAATTTTTGAGTAGGACACTTAGGAATGCTACCAAACATGTTTTTATGGTTTTTGAACTCAGCCATAGCACTCTCTAAATTTATGAAAGTAAGCAATAAATTTCTGTATTATTACATTATAAACAGTATATAAAACAATCACAGTATTTTAAGTGGAGTCCTTTTTAAGGGAATGATAATCATTTTTTAAGCTATTCATGAATTTCATAAAAAAGTAATCCAACAAAACATAACTGGATTTAAATATAACCCTTTGACATCAAATGAAAATCAGAAAAAATTTACACACTTAATAGTTACAGATGTTTAAGACCCAAAATCTTGAGCCAGGCATGGTGGCACATGCTGTAATACTAGCACTTGGGAGGCTGAGGCAGGAGGATCACTGCAAGTTCCAAGTCCAGCCTGTGCTACAAAGTGAATTCAAGGCCAGCCTGAACTGCACAGTGAAACTTTGTCTCAAAAAGATTCCCTCCCCCCAAAAAAAGCCCAAATTCTACTGTAAAATGTGTTGTAAAAATATGTTTAGATCAAGGAATTTTCTACATGTAAATTAATGTGTATCTGATTCAGCTTTAAGTTTTGTGATCTAACCTAACACAGTGGATAGAATTTCAAAGTTAAGAACTCTTGCTCTGAAAAAAGAAACAAGGAAATTACTTATTTCAAATAAACTTTCCACTAAAAGGCAGTTGATTCCAGAGAAATAAAACGATAGAAAAGAATACTGAATTAACGTATTTCTCCAATAGAAACTGTCACGCCCTGCTGTTTATTACAAAATATAATACACGATATCCCTTGAAAATGACTGCACTGTAAGTACTGCACATCATTTAAGCTTTGAGTATTTTGTCCCGGTTGCACTTTTAATTGTTCTTTTAATGCTGATGACTTAGAACAGGAAGACGCCCTAGTATGCAGAGTCTAGTAGCTTTAGAAGTTCATTGTGGACTCCACCCGGTACCCCGGCTCCATACAAGCAGGGGCTCCCAGCAGGGTTTGAGACAGCAGGGACACTGGTAGAGAATGGGG
>RJWT010005298.1:0-31282 GCA_004365215.1 Cuniculus paca | reverse complement strand
AAAATATTTCTGACAAAGATATGGCAAAATTATTCCATGATGTTGTTGTTGGAAAGTGAATTCTTAATGCCTCTTCTGAAAACAATGTAACTATCAAAATTATATAATAGAGAAATAAAAATCCCATTATGGAAATCTGGTCAAATCGCAGTGCAAACTGCTGTCCCAAAATCAGAGAGTCATGAGGTGGACACAGAGAGCCCCAGCTTATGAGCGTATGAGAGTAGTCACCCGTGAGCACAGGTACCTGTGGGAGCAGGGCCAGGGCATAAAACCCTGTACTGCACCGAGCTCTCTGGAGGCTCAGTGTGGACAGCTGAGGAAGAAGCAGCCGAGGAGGACTGGCCACAAGGGCGCCCTAAGTCCCTTGTGGGTCATGCACACTGGAGGTCTGCCAGGTCCTTGCAGTGAACAGCGGAGAAAACTTCCCTTGGGGTTCTACTTGGGAAGGGAAAAAGGAACTGTTCTGAACAGGCAGAGCATTCTGTTCTTACAGGTCCTGTCCTGTTTCACTAGCGCCTCACCTACCCAGGGGAAGGGAAAAGGTCAACTCCAGCTCCATACAGCCTTACAAGTTGGGGAAAGGAAGCACATCTCTCACCCACCATGCCCTTCAAAGTGCAGAAAGAGAAACAAGCAATGCTGCCTTCTTCCAGTCACTCTGTCTCACCTAGACTTCTGTGTCACATAGAGAGAGGCTGGGCAGAAGGACTTCAAGTTTGAGTCCCTTCTAGGCCACTTAGCAAGACCTTGTTTCAAAATTAAAAGTGCTGGGAGTGTAGCTCAGTGTGAAGGACCTGGGTCCAGTCCCCAGTTTCACAAAACTAATGAATGAATGAATGAATGAATGAATCAGTAGAACAACATAAAGAAGAGAGTCCCTGAGAAGTGCTTGTAAAGCTCACAGCCCAGCTGAAATCTAATTACAGGATCTAAGAGTATTTCACCCCTGTTTTAGTTACTTTTTTCTCGTTGCTGAGACAAACACCTGACGCCCAAAGTGAAGGAAGGAGAGGTTTATTTAGATTACAGTTTCTGGGGATTTCAGTCTGTAATCAGCTGACTCCAAGGCAGAGTGGCATGGCACTGGGGCAGCACTTCAAGGCAGTAGCCAGAGCAAAAGGGGGCAGCCATTCATTCTTGCAAGCAGCAAGAGCAAACCGCGCCTAAGAGAGAAACTGCCCCCATTCCGACCTTACATTGTATGTCGGCCCCGCCCCTGGGTGGGTGCAGGACTCACACTGCCAATCCCAGCACTAGACAAGGAGTCAATCACAAACGCTAGATTCAGCCACTTCCATGACTACATGAGGCTTGGGGGGGCCATCTATATATAAACCGTAACAGCCCCCAACCCCCACATTCCTAAAGGGTAATTTGGATCAGTTTCTTTTACACAGTGCACCGTGTAAGGAGAAACTATAAGACACACTGCAAGGCCAGAAATGAATTTTGGAGAGAATGAACAAGCACCCGATTCATAATCAGAGAGATATGGCAAGAATGTTGACATTATCTGAGAATTAAAAAAAAATTATTCATGTACTAAGACCTTTAATGGAAAGCGTAGAAAACATGCAAGAACAAGATAATATATGAAAGAGAGACAGCAATTCTGCAGAGAGAATCAAGAATGAATACTGGAGGGGGGGGCATGCTTTGAAGGTCTCTCAGGTGGGCTGGAGTTGTCTGGGGAAGGGAGGGAGCTCTGTGCCTGGGGAACATTTTGTAAACTTCCAAAACTAAACAATATAGAGAAGTAACCGGGATGAAAAAGAAATAAGAAAACAATGTCCAAAAAACGGTAAAGTTTGAATTTGATACACATAGGTACTGTTTCTGGTATTTAGCTCTTTTCAGTCCTTTAAGCTTCTGGATCTGTGGTTTAGTTTAGTATGATGTGTAAACTTGAGGTAAATCTCAGTCATTAGTGCTACCAGTGTTATCTCTTTTTCTTTCTTCTCCTTCTGCTACTATACACTCTATTTATAAACACTTTACAATTGTTGGATTTTCTCCAGCTTATTTCTCTTTGCTGTTTAGGTTTTTTTTTTTTTTTTTGAGACAGGTTTTTGCTATGCAGTTCAGGCTGGCCTTAAACTTGCTTTGTAGCCCAGGCTGGCCTCAAACTCACAGCGATACTCCTGCCTCAGCCTCCTGAGTATTTGCTATTTAGTTTTGGACATTTTTTTTCTCCGTTGAGTCATCTTAAACTAGACAGGACACAAAATTCATAGTAGGAAAACTGCCCCCCCCAAAGAAATCTCCATCAACACATAGTTACATTGTGAAATTCTATCATATACTTTAAGAACAAGACCAATTTTACAAACTCTCTTCAAGAAAATGCAAAAGCAGAAAATGCTTAACAATTCATTTTATGAAGCTAGTTTCCCCTGCTTCTAAAACTACACAAAGAAAAAAGTACAAATCAAGATCCCTCATAAACATGTATTTTAAATTTCTCTGCAAGCCATTAGCAGAGAGAATCCAGCAATACATAGAAAGAATCATATAAAATGATCAATGGAACTTGTGTCAAGAATGAGAAACCACTCAATCAATACAGTTCATGATAAGAAGAATAAGTCTATGATACCCACTGATTCAGGAAAAGCATTTGGAAAAGCTTATCACTGGAGCATAATAAAAGTTTCTGAAAAGTAGCTCTTTTGATTACTGTTTGCTTTGTATACCTTTCCTTCTCTTTTCTATCGATTTATTTATAACTTTGAAACTAAAGTATGTCCTTGTAGACAGTATATAATTTAATTATGGTTTTTATGCCTTTCTATTTTGCTGACTTCTCCCCTTTGAGAATATTTGCTCCATTTATATCGAATGGGGTTATTAGGTGATAGGATTTTATGTCTACCATTTTGGTATTTGTTTTTATTTCTTTTATATTTTGCTTTTTCTCCACTACTACTTTCTTTTGTATTAATAATATGTATTCATGAATAGCATTTTAAATTCATTTTCTTCTTTCTCATTGCAATATTTGTTTAGCTTCATGTTTATCCTGAGGATTACAGTTAACATGTGAACAGATATTAATTTAGTTCAGATTAATAAAAACATAATCTTGATAGTATTCTAAAACTTTGCTTTACACAGGTCTGTTACCTTCCCCTAATTTGTTTTGTAATGAATACAAATTATATATTTATAGGTGGTATGCTCATTAAGACATTTTCATAATTATTGCTTTATGCAGTCATCTTTCAAACTTATAGGACAAAAAATTCAAAACAAAAATACATTTATAGGGTTTTAATATCTATCTCTATAGGTAACTTTATTAGAATTCTTTATTTCTAATGGATTCAAATATAATATTTTCACTTTCACCTATAGAAATTTTCCTTTTAATATTTCATCTCTGTATATTTTCTATTGACAAATTATCTCAGTATTTTATTTCCTTAGAAGATATTTTTTATTTATTATTATTTTTAAAGGTAGTCACATGGCTATAACGTTTTTGGTTGACAGCCTTCTTTCCAACTTTCTGGCATTCATGGTTTCTGAAGAGAAATCTGCTGTCTATCTTACTGAGTTTTTGCTGTGTGTGTTACCTTTGGACTCACACGCCTCTGAGGTGTTGTTTATTTTTCATGCAGTCTTTCATGCTTCCATTCCTCAGACTGGATAATCCCACATTACCCATCTTAAATTCACTGGCTTTTCCCCCTTATCTCTTCTCAAATCTGGAGTCAAGCTTGTTTCATGAGGTTTTGTTTTTGTTTTTAAATTTCAGTTCTCTTATTTTGCAATTCTATAATTTTCATTTGGTCATTGACTGCTGTTTTCCCTGTGTGTATGCTATACGTAGTTTCTTTTTCATGGTTTGTGATTTTTTATTTTGTTGACACTGGACATTTTAAATAACACAGTATGTGGCAACTCTGTCTCTGCCTCTGTCTGTCTCTGTCTCTGTCTGTCTGTCTCCCTCTCTCTCTCTCTCACTATCTCTCCATGTGTGTGCCAATACATTTGTTGAGACACTCATTCCAAGCTAATGAATCTGAGATTTAACCTTGTGCCTGCACATGACCTAAAGGTTAAATATAGGTCAGAATTGAATGCATTCTCAAAGTTCTTTAATATGTCCATGGAGTAACACATTCTGGTGTGTGTGTGTGTGTGTGTGTGTGTGTGTGAGAGAGAGAGAGAGAGAGAGAGAGAGAGAGAGAAACCACTGAAAGGCTCTGTGGACATACTCCAGGGTTTTTCTTTTAGGTTTTGGTTAGCTTATTATCATCCCTTCAAGGTTCCATGACTTAAAACAATGTCTTGTTTGTTTTGAACAGTTATCTCCAGGGCAGAAACTATCTGTATCGGTCCAGTTGTCAAATGCAGACAACCTCAGAGTGTAGCCTTCATTGAGTCATCGGCTCTATTGAATGATAGGTTTCTCAGGGTGCAGGGACTGAGGGATCTCCATCTCCTTCCTTCCACCCGCAGGGGTTTCCAGGGCTCATCGTGCCAGTTGCTGGTTTTGTGGCTACTATGAAGCTGGAGATTAAAAATGCACTTTCAATTCTACAAAATCCATTGCTCTTTCTGAGTGCTACTCATTTTCCTCTGTGGTTTGCTGCAAGCCACTTGTTATTCTCAAGAATTCTGGAAATTTTCCGCTGTTTATGCTCATGCTCTTGATTTATGATGGAGAGGATTTTTGAATGTCCTTTACCTGCCACTTTTGCTGGCCTCAGCCTTTCATTTCCTTCTCTTTCTTTCACACAATTTTACCTCTGGCGATACTGCCCATCTGATCTTTCATGTTGTCTACTTTATCCATTACATTCTTTCATAACATATTAATCATATTTAAAATACTCATTTGATAATCCCCACATCTATGTCATATCTAAATCTGGTCTGTTAGTCTCTTTGTTTCTGCAGATTACATGTTTTCTTGCCTTTTGTAATTTTTTATTGAAATCTGTCCATGTATCAAATCATAGCACATTAAGTTAAGTAGGCTTTTAACATTAGGGATTATTTTAGTCCAGGTACAAAGTAAGTATAGTTAAATTTTTTTTGGTAGCTATCAGTAGAGTAACCAAGTTTATTTAGTGAGTTTATTTTGTCTTCCCTTCTTGGGTTTTGAACTTTCCTTCATACTGTTTCTCAGAGAACTTCCGAGTCCCCAAATCCTTCAGTTGTGATTGTGCTGGTGGAGGCTTGTTGGTGTGCTGAGGTGTGCTGGGGGAAAGTGTCTCATATTGCTTTAGAAGTGCAGCTTTCAGCCTTATTTCTGTACCTTCTCTAGGGTTAGATAGTCCCTGCCCATTCCCTATGCCTCAGAGTGGCTTTTCCAGAAAAGCGTGGAGCTAGGGAGCAGTGGAGTTCCTTGCCACCCAAGAAGTGGCTTCTAGAGAAAGCCTTCCTTTCTAGGGCTTGTGACCTCTACAAGACAGAAGAGCTCTGTGCATTTCATAGACCACTCTTCCCTCCCCTACTGTAGCAGCTGGGGGACATGTTTGAGTCCCTGTGAGAACTGAAGGGGTCTCGAGAGGGAATTCTGGTTACCCTCTGAGGGTCACTTCTGACCTCACGGTGGTCTGTCGGCAACATCTGGCATAGCCAAAATAGCTACTTACGGGTTTTTGATGTTACCTAGCACTGTGCTTATGCTGCAGCCAATGCAGTTTCTGATGGGTCTAAGTAAGTTGTTGATTTTGGGTTTCGTTCGTGTTTCATTGTTGTGAGTATAGGGAGAAATGAAATCTATGCTTTTTACCCATTGGAGACAAAACTGGACGTTTCCTATTTCAATATTTAGTGTTTGTTATTTTAGCAGTTATGAGGTCTCTAAGGGGGTCTCATTATGGTCTGCTTTGTATGTTCTCACTACAGAGCCATATTGGCTGTTGAATATCCTTACTTTGTAAACTGTCTCTTTAAGTTTCTTTTCTACTTTCTACTGAGTCTCTGGTCTTTTTCTCTAGGTATTATGGTAGAACTTTATACATATTCTGGATATGGTTCCTTTGCTACTCTATATGTTGTGATATCTTGTTTCATTCTGTGGTTTCCCTTTTTACTCCACTTATAGTGCCTTTGATGAAAATAGTTTTAATTTTAATATAGTATGACTTTTAAATCATTTCATGTATGGTTATTGCTTTTTACATTTTGTTTTAAGCAAGTATTTTTTAATTTTAGTTTTTGAGATAGTCTCTCATGCAAACACTTAGTAGTTACATATTCTTACTGTTTCTGTCAAGATTTATAGTCTACATGACATCGAGTTTTGCATAGGCATTGTGGTAGGGATTAAATTTCTTTTTTCTTCAATAGACTTATTTTTTAATAGAATATTTATTTTTTTAATAGACTATTATTGGCATTGTTTTTACTTTTTGAGCAACATCAACCTTTGTTTCCTAAGAGGGTCTTGAATTCCTGAGTTCAAGACAGTCTCCAGCCTCAGCCCCTCAACTGGCTGGAAATACATGCACATGCTGCCATGCCCAATTACTGACTTATTCCCCTATTCATCTTTTTAATGATCTCCCCAACAGTTAAAAAAACACTACTAGAAATTATACACTAAAAGTGCAGTATAATATTTCAATATATTCAAAAACATCGCATTAATTAAAGCACCCCTTATGTTGAAAATAACCATTTGGTTGGGTGAGAAATCAACTTGTTTCCTTTGTTGTTCAGTAACTACTTTGAAGGTAACAATGCTGGTAATAATTTGTTATTCTCTTATTATTTGGTTCTGAAAATTTGTTTTATTGTTTTATAAAATAAAAAGAAAAAAGGGCTCATTGCCACTTGAACATAAATTTTAATAATACCATTTTGGTTGAAACCAGTAGGTATCATAATGTGATAGACTTCCTGAATATGTTATGTAATTAATATAGCAATATTAGCAAGAAGTATTTTCAAAATAACTTGTGGTAGTAATATGGGAGGCAGTTTATCGTTTGGTTTAGTGTTCTGGTATGCTTATTGACAATGGTCGGCTAATAATAACTCAGTTGTATGTATAGTCATAACAGTGATCCTAACATGCAAATATTTATACCAGTTCTTTTTTCATATCAGGGTTATTCATCAGCACAACAGGATGACTGACAGCTTAGTCTACAGTTCTCTTCACTTGATTCTCTCCTCTATCTTCACCCATGCTTTGCTGTTCCTGAGTTTCCTTCTCCAAGTACCCATGCAAACCTGCTCCATTTGCCTCTTCTTTGCCTCACATTTCCTAGCTTCCCAGTGGCAAAAGTAAGTCAAGCCTCAAGCCCATCTTTAACCAGCAAAGAAACACATTCCACTGCTTCATGAGGAGGAGAGCAACACTGAACTGCAAAGCTGATGGGCATACTAGGGAGGGAGGATTTGCAGCCACTTTGTGAGCTGCTAGATTCATTTGGTAGGTGCAACAGTTTCCTAGCATTTGATCCACAGAAAGCACTGAATAAGGTTTATTCCCTTACTGACTGACTGACTGACTGAATTTGTGATAGGCATTCAGATTTCTAGATGAAGAAATAACTTTATATGCAATTACTTTGCTCTTATATAAAAAAATGCCACTTTGAAGTGATGGCATGCATAAATGTTACTTTCTGTTGTGGCTGTTCATTCTTATTTGAGATTAAGAACTGCAATAAAATGCATGCATATTTCATAACAGCAAAGTGTTAAAAATAGATTACTTACCATGCTTTTGCAGGTTAGAGGTTTTAAACACAGAAATAACGAGGGAGAAACAACTCCAGCATTTTGCTAGTGAGGATAAAAATGGAATATAGTAGCAACATGAGGACGTGCTTCCTCCTCTGGAGAGGAACAGACAGGCTGGCATATGCTTTTCTGAGTGCAGAGCTGTTGGGTGCTGGGTGCGGGTGCACGGAGCACCACCCTGCACCAAGCTGACTCAGCTTTGCAAACACTCGCGAGTTACACTGTGCAAAGCCTGCGCCGTCGTCGTCTAGAGTGGCACACATGGAAAGTACAGTGAAGATGCTGGAATTACCTGCAATGATTTTTTACCGTATTTCTAGGCTAGTTTGCTGTTCTGGCGTTTTCCCTGAAAAGTTGAGACCAGTTTTTTTCTGGGACTGTGGGTCCTAGCACCTCTGAAAGTTACAACAGTTGGTTTAAAAAATTATTTGGAACACAGAAGAGGTTATTTAACACATGGACTCAAATACTGCTTGCAGATCTACGGTTGACAGGTGAAACCCCGGGAATGGGATGGGGCCTCCCCTGGCAAGGATCCCCAGTGTCTGGCTCTCCGACTCTGAAATGACCACGAGCTCTGCATTTCTTGGTCCCATGAGTGGATTTCACAGGTGTGGTCAGAGTTAGCTACCTTTCTACTTTATGCTACTGTTCTAATTACCTTCCTTTTTTTCTCTCATCTGTCAACTCTTCTGCCTGGTGGTGGAAATAGGACCAGTGACTAATCAAGGCCACTGACAACCATGACAGCACTGGGGTGCCATGTTTCATCTGTCGGGGAGCATTCATCACTCTTCTGCTTGTCAAAAACTAAATTAAATGAGACGCCTTCAAATCTCCATCTTTGCCTTGATTAAAGGCCTGCATCTTCCCTAGGCATTGCCCGACACAGTCTGCACTTCAGAGAAACTCGATGTTCTTAAAACGTCATTTGGACAGAGTGAGCCTGTCTCCCTGGGTCATCGTTTTTCAGAGTCAGTTGTTTTTCACGGACTATAGGCTAGATAATCCAGACCTCCTTTGGGGTGTTCATTAAGAATAGTATCCAAAATTAATCAGCAGACTCACTAGGGCGGAGGGGAGCTGTCTGAGACCTTGGACTGTAATACGCTTCTGGTGCAGGGAAACAAGCCTTCGGCTATTGGCAAAAAGCAAACAAGTGCACAGACGGCAATGTGACACAAAAATTTATATATATGTGCAAGTATACACTCATTTTTCTTGTCAGCTTGTCAACTTTAATTACAAGGGCTGATTTGCTGTTTGGCAGATCTCAACACTGTAGACGTGGACCATTTGAAAAGCATCGTACGGTCGATGTCTTCGAAGAACAGTGGGACAGGAAGGCAAGGGATGAGTGAGATGTTTGAAGACCACATGGAGCGTAAAAACACTTGCTCAGCTGTAAACAGTGTTGAGAAATATATTCTTTCAAGAAGGAAATATAATTTCGAGAAAGAACATATATTTTATGTGAAATAGAACATTGATAATTGATGAGAATAATGACTTAGGAAGGGCATTTTTATCAGTATTTAAAATATCTGTCAGTGTATCTTAAAATGTTCTGCTCCAGTATGAAAAGTGTGAATCTTCAGCTAACAATAACCTTTTTAGCAGTTCTTGGCTTTTGAAACCTAGTAAAAAGTGACTAACTTCCGGTCTTTAACAAGCACTGTTATTTCACTTGTAACATCATACTGTCAACTACCACCTTTTTATTGTGCTTACTTAATAAAATTTTAGTGTCTCTCCACTCTCTGCTGTTAACACTCACTCGTGCAGTAATATCTGCTGCCAGGTTCAAAGGCAATGGATTCCATCTCATCACTCAGACTTCACACACATTTCCAGTGCTGTGAGGACAGACACCTGTTTTATCTATGAGCACGTGGAGTGCTGTTTTCCAGATGGTAGACCCAGAGTGCTCGAAGTGTGGAAATGCCTTGCAAACCTTTTGTCTATCGCACGTGAGAAGTGAATAAGCCATTCATTGGTCCCACGGGAAACATTTGGACCCTAAGTTATTGACACTGGTCCTGAGGTTTGGACTGAAACCATTTCTGGAGCCATTTCCAAGGCAAGATTGGCACACACTGCAAACTGATCAGGGCCATTTTCCTACAAAAAAATGGCATCTCATTCCAAAACAACCCACTTAGATATGCTAAAAAATGAAGTAAAAACCATTAAGGTCAGTCATTTTTTGGCATTTTCTCAGGGAAATAAAACATACATTTCAATAATTCAATTGCCTATCTTAACACTGTATTCTAATATTGCCTATAAGCAGCATATTCATGCAATGTATTTCTAAATTCCTCCTTGATTTCTTGCAATGTATTTTTCACTAAATTATGTCTTTTTTTACCCAATTTTTATTTAATATTATTAATATTTATAAAACAATTCTACATGTGTCTACAGGATTTAGACCCAAAATGATTTATTGGTGAGATAATTTTTAAGAGTAAAAAAAGGAAAAAACTTCAGTGATTAATGTGAAAGTAAAAGTACCTTTTTTCCTTTGATTTTTGAATAGAGACATAACCTATAATAGTTTAGAATGGAAAAAGAGTTTTTAAATCTTTACAAATTTTCTTAGATTCATTTCTCTACATATTGGGACCAGAAGTAATTTCATGATAGTCACATTTTCTTTAACTATCTCTTAGAATAATTTAACCATCTTTTAAATATTGTTTTCCAAAAATTACACTCAAATTTCTAGCTCTTTTTCACTGCACTTTGAAAAAGAGTTGAGTCTAAGCAAACTATTTTCTAGGTTAGTACTTCCCACCTTCTGTCTTCAGAGGGTAATCTCACAGCCAGACAAATTATACCCACAATTCTCTTGGTTCCTGTCTTGCTTTCATTCAACAAATAGTTTGTGACTTGCAATGTGCATGCTGCCATGGAAGTTACATGGCTTTGGCTATATCATTTTCCTGTAGCAATATAAACTGTCATTCAAAAAATATCTCAATAACAAATGTATGGTCATAAGGGAATCAGTCCATCCACCTGTTAAGTTTTGGAGACCCACTCAACACTAAGTCATTATTACTTAGGCCAACACTGGCATTCCTACAGTCTCCGGTTCATCTCATCTCCCATCTGAAGTCACTGCAGGCAATGTGGGACCCTAGAGAGTGGTGTCTATTTTCAAAGGGAGGCTATTCCCTTCAGATACAGCTTAATAACTTCTGGATTCTGTCAGCTGACTTCGAAGCTATAAATTGTAACTATGGAAAAGGGAGTATTATAACCAATTGTGTGCAACACATATGAATTCACATGTTTGATGAGAGCTTGATGGAAGTATGCAAACTGGAGAAGAATAAGTTACTGAAACTTTGCAGGAAAAGGAAGAGAATGAAGAAAATTTTGCTTGTCAGAAACCTTTGTGTGTCTATAACCACACTGAAATATTAGAGATATTAAGAAGTACAGATGACCAATACATACATGAAAAAGTGCTTAACATCCCTGACCACTAGAGAAATGCAAATTAAAACAATACTGAGACTCAATCTTACTCCAGAAAGAATGGCAATCATGAAGAAATTAAATAATAATGAATTCTGGCCAGACTACCGGAGGGAGGGGAAAGGAACTGTTCCTCATTGGTGGTGGGGATGTATACTGACATAACCAGCATGGAAATAAATATGGAAACACCTCAAAAATTAAAACCAGATATTCCATTCTAGCCAGATATTCCCCTACAAGGTATCTTCCTAAAAGAGTTAAAGACAGACATCACATTACTGGGAAACATGCACACTCATGTTTATAGCAGCATAACTCATAATATCTAAACTTTGGAAGCAGCCTGTATGTTCAGCAACAGATGAGCATATAAAGAAAACGTGTTATTTATACACAATGGAGTATTACTACGCCATGAAGAATGATAAACTTAAGTCATCTGCAGGAAAATGTTAAGTGAAATAAATCAGACACACAAGCTTAAATATTGTATGACTTCTCTTACATGAGAAACCCAAAACATAAATAAAAAGCAAAATAAAAGGGAGATAATAGGAAACAGGGGGAAGGACCTTTTGCAAATAGCAAAGGGAATAAGAGATGGAGGGGAAGAGAGAAGAGGCAAGCGAAAGGGGATGAGAAAGAACGAAGCTGTACTGTGATCATGGCACCAACTCCCCATGAAGAATGTCATCATGACGTACTGCAAACATGGATTAGTAAAAAACAAAAATTGAAAAAGAGAAGAATCAGTGCAGTCTGGTCCAATGCATGCGTCCCCATGAGGAGGACTGACCTGTCTACAGCAGCATTCCTCCTGCTGTGGGCAGCTGTGTCCTCTCATAAATCCTGGGAAAATCCTTACAGTGCCATGGCGTCCACTCAGCTCGGCAGCCCAAGACTTTACCAATCTTGTGCCATTGTTAGAACAAATCTTACAACTTTTCTATGGGAATTTCTCAAAGTGTTAGTTTACACATTATTACTGACGGCAAAATAAATTTAGAGAGTCAATCAAATGAATTTTGGTATGTTCTATAGTCTCAGAAAATAAATCTAATTTTTCTGAATTAAAAATACAGTGGAACTACAGAATAAGAAGGCTCACAGATGATTTAAAAATCCATTTCCAAAAATTGGAGAGTTCAAAGTATTCTAAGAAAAAGCATTGTTATATTGAATGCTTGATCTGTCCAGATGTTTATGGTCGGGACGATATTTACTTTTATTTCACTTTCTGTTAGAAGCTAGTTGTACTTTATGTTGGCTTTTTTTTTTTTTTTTGCGGCACCAGGGATTGAACTCATGACCTTGCACTTGCCAGGCAGGCGCTTAGACTGCTGAGCTAGATCCCCAGCCCTTATGTTGGCATTTTTGTACTTACACTTACAGTGAATATATTTTCAGTAAGATGTATCTGCAGGATGATCTTTACATTCTAAAAAATGACTTTAGTCTTTGCCTAAAAATTTGACCAATCATCTATCAAGATTGAAAAAAAATAAGCAGAATTTTAGAACAGTTATTTTATGCAGAAGTAGTAAGTTTAATGCATATTCTACTCTGAGCAATAGCACAACTTGAAAATACAAATGGGACTAAAATAGTAAGATTACATCGGTAAATAAGAGATACTTATGAATGCCTTAATCTAAAGTATTTTTAAATATTCTTTACACACAAAGCCCATGAAGCATCTATTATTCTACTTTGATTCCCATAGCATTCTGGGAGAATATACTTGACCTTTCCTATTATGTAGCAAGAAAAGCTTAGCCAGTTTCTGTTCCCCTACTATTTAAAGAAAAGAAGCTGCAAACTAAAGTTGTTTCCCTCTTTACTCATTCAAACCATAAATGATGAATTTCTAAGGATAAACTGAAGCACTAAGATTGATTTAGCAGGACATGAATGCTCAGGGTCAAAAATCATCATGTCATATCTGCAAGCAGAATAATTTCATATACTGGAATATATAAGAGACACATAGAGGGGACTTCCAGGAAGATGGTGGAACATTAAGCTGCAGAGCAAACAGAATCTCTGAGAGAAACAGTCCAGATGCTAGAATATAGCATCACGGGGAAGGCAAGAAGGAAGGAAGTGGATCCCCTGGACCCAGGAAGAATCTAAAATGTGAATTGAAGCCCACAGAGAGAGTAAAAAGAAAAACTTCAGTGAAGAAGAAGGTGGTAGCTGATGGTGCCTTAGCCTGGAGCTGGAATCACCCTGTGAGGGGAGCTGTTGGATCCTGGGGATGCAGGGTCAAGAGGCAGTGGCTGCTGGCCACCCCAGAGGTCTCTGCAAAGGGATGCAGCAGTGGAGGACAGCAGCAGACGTGGAGGGCAGCACTGGACAGACGTGAGTGCAGGGGACTCAGTCCTCCCATGGGGGAGAGTGGTTGGCCTGGAGCCATTTTGGAGTTGGGCAGGATAGGCCAAGAACCAAAACTGCTACCAGCTTCTTCAAGCAGCTCCAGGTAGGGTGTAGACCCATGGAGGTTGCTTGGGCTGGGTTCCACCCCCACACTGCATTCCAGAGACCATCACGTAGGTTCCCCCCAGCTTAGGTCCACATGCCCTGGCTGGCTCTGCCCTCCATGCACACTCCGAAGGCATTTGTGGGCCATTACCCAGCTCAGTCCAGTAGCATGGCCGCCCACCATCAGATACCTGTAGCCAGCACTGGCTAGAAAAACCAAACAATCTCACTTCAGAGAAATTGTAGCCAATGCAGGAAATGCTTGGAACCCCACTACCTATGTGTCTGGAAGAACCCAGGAATATGTCAAGATACAGAAGGAAAAGGCAGTCTCTGGCATCCAACCCAAGCAGTGCAAGTCCAGGAGAGGTAAACACGTAAGAGATCAGGAGTCGCACACTTGAAATGTCTGCAGTGATGTCAACTGAAGTAAAGAGACAACTTCATAAGGCTATAAAAGAAATTAGAACAGAAATATTATCCTAGCTATAAGAAGAAATGAAAAACATAATAAAAGAATTGCTAAGCACCTTAAAGAAGACATAGATTAAAAAATAGAGGCGCATAGGAAAATGAGGGAAACCATGAATGAACAATATAAGAGAGATTTAGAATGCATGAAACAGATTCAAGGAGATATCTAGGAAATTAAAAATTCCATTGAAAACTGGCAAAACTACTTGAAAGAAACTGAAGCTAGACACTCAAACCTTGAAGACAGGTTTGCAGCTTGTGATTATGAAAGGAAAGATCTCTTAAAAATAACAAGGACTCAGGAAGCAACAATTCAATGGCTGCAAGACAATTCGAATAAACATAAGAATTAAAAATGTGAGTGAAAAAGCAGGGGTCAAGACAAATGACATCAGGACTCTGTTTACAAAGATAATTTTTGAGAACTTCCCAAGCATGGGTAAAGAAAGTGACATTCAAATAAGTGAGACATATAGAACTCCAGCTAGCCAATCTACAAAACAACTCTACACCCAGATGTATAATAATCAAGATCCCAGAAATTCAACACAAGAACAGAATATTACAAGCTGTCAGAGAAAAGAAACAGATCACCTATAAAGGAAAACACATCAGAATCACAGCAGACTTCTCAACACAAACCATCAAGTCAAGAAGAGGCTGGAGTGAAGTAATGCGAGTCCTGAAAGAAAACAACTTCCAACCCAGACTGATGTACCCTGCAAAACTTTCTTTCAAAATTAATAGAGAAACAAGATACTTCCATGACAAAGAACAACTCAAGGAATTCATGACCACCAAACCAACCCTACAAAGAATATTAAAGGACATTCTAGAGAGAGAGAAAAAGGACCACGGTCTCAGGAACAATGGCAGAGGGAGACCATCAAGTGAGGTTAGTTGATTGAGTGGAGAGAAAAAATAGGGAGCCAATGACAAGAAAATAGCATGGCAGAGGCAACACAGTACATGATGGCTATAACTATTAATGTAGATGGCCTCAATGCACCAATAGAAAAACACAGGCAGAGTGGACCAGGAGACTGGATCCATCAATATGCTCCATGCAAGCAACACATTTAACTAGAAAGAAAATTCATAGACTGAATGTCAAAGGAGAGAAAACAATGCCCTATGTAACAGGAAGCCAGAAAAAAAGTAGAGGTAGTTTGCCCATCAACTGCAGAAAAGATAAGAAAGACATAGCATTTTATACAATGGAAACCTACTCAGCTACAAAGAAAGATAATCTCAAGGCTCTTGTAGGTAGATGGATGCAACTTGAGATCATGCTCATGGATGAAATGGTTCAGAGTCACATGGGTGAATTTCATGTTGTCTCCCTAGTATAACAAACTAAAGGAGTTAGTGGGATCCAAAATACACAATATATTTTGGGAAAGTCAAAGGGGAGGAATTATCTAAAGAGGGAAGGCAGTGGCCACTGTTAATCTATTACCATGACTTGAAACTCATATTCTCTTCATTGTTCTGATTAGTTTCACTTTATTCTGTTTTGTTTGATTTTATTATACTTGATCACATGGACAGCTATTTCAAAGATAACAAAATATATAATTGCAGCCAATGAGGATTCCAATTTTCTTGTTTTGAAACCCTGTATTGCTTTCATTGTTTTGTTTTGATTGATTTTACTCTATTCTGTGTTGTTTGATTGTATTATGTCTGAAGGTGTAGGCCACTATTCTGAGGATAACAAGAAGCATTATGGTAGCCACTGCTGTTTTACTATTATATTGAAGTTCTGTATTGCTTTCATCGTTTTGTTTTGTTTGTTTTTGTTTTTACTGGTTTTATTCTGTTCTATTTTGTTTGATTTTATTTATGTCTGATGGTATGGACAGTTATTTTGAAGATAACAAGAAGCATTATGGTAGCCATTATTGATCCCCATTTGCCCTGTTTTGAAGTCATGTACCATGTTCATTGTTTTGTTGTGATTGACTCTATTCTGTTTGATTTTGTTTGGTTACATTCTCTTCAAAAAAAGAAAGAGACACATGGAGAAATATAAGTGAATGTATTTGTGGGAGATTGGCTTTGAGAGCCCCCACTGAAAGCAAAATCCCCAGATGCTAAAGGCATTGTTTAGAGAATAATGACCTGTAACAAAAGTCTGTACATAGCCAATGTAGATTCAAATTTAAAAAAAATATTTTTGATCTGAGTTTGGTTGACTCCATAGATGTGGAGCCTACAGCTGTGGAGAGCGGATTTTATACCATAGGGAGCTCAGACATAATGCTTTTCCCCTATTACCTCCAGGAGTGTGAATCTTTACTTCTGACTGTCTTTGAAATCCTGACTTGGGTTTAGACACTAAGCTTATGTCAACCTGGACACTTTAGTAAGCATTTCTTGGAGTATATTTAAAATTTGAGTTTTAAAACAATCAGGTATTTATTATTTAATTAATATGATTTAGGTATCAGACACCTTTGTCAAAATATTTTGTTATAGGTGGATAATTTAATAATTTAGATGGAATATCTAGGTCAAAAACATCTCAACAAATTTAATTTATGCCAACAATGATTAACCAGTTTAATACTAACTAGTTGATAATACATAAAATTAATATTAATAGAAGCACATATGTCTTCACTATTATCTCATTTTCTCAGACCAAATACTCACTTCTTTTGCATTTTCATGTAACAAAATCCTGCGAATTACTTTTAGTCATAATATTCTATATGCACTAAGGTAGTGTTAACTTTCACAAGTTGAAGAGTATATCTACTAGAATATGACAGAAATTAGTATATTCGTGAAAACTTCAAAAATGTGTAAACTATGTTTACTTTTAATATAAACTTCAAGCAGTTACATTAGCTAGTGAAGATAATAGTGATATTTTAGAACTGTAAGAATGATAAATTTTATATATTTTTAAATTGGCAATTTTAAATGCTATGGATATTTAAACTCATTATTTCTAAGAGTATTTCTTAGAATATTCTTCAACATTGTCACAGAATTTTGTTACATTGTAGCTTAAAAAATTTTTTTATTTTTTTGTGGCACCGGGGATCAAACTCATGACCTTGCACTTGCCAGGCAGGCGCTTAGGCCGCTGAGCTAAATCCCCAGCTGTAGCTTAAAATTTATAATATACCTTTTAATCAGATTGCCTTAAAGATTTATTCTTTGGACTACAAATGATTACATGTATTTCTATTATCTATATTATCTCTAAAATAGAATATAATATGCAATGCTATAAAAAATAGGTATTGACTAACATACAATATTTTGTTTTTACTGTAATGATGAAAATAGAGGTATATATGTGTATATATATATATATATATATATATGAAAAATATTTGGTAAACTTGATAAAAATAAGAAAATAGGAAATATCATTAAAAATTCTTCAGAGGGCCACTATGTTTTCTTTTGGTCACTTGCAGTTAACAATTTAAAGATATAAGAATATGTTTCTAGTGTCATTCAGATTATCAATTCTCCAAATTCATTCAACAGGTTAGGCATTGCCCTGATACCAAAACTGAAGACACAACACAGCAGTAAAAACAAAAAACAAGAACAAAAAACACACAAAAAGCCCCACTACAGACCAATATCTCTGATGAAAACAAATGCAAAAGTCTTCAGCAGAATACCAAGAAACAGGGTGCAGCAGCACATTAAAAAGACCATTCACTATGACCAAGTGAGATTTGTTCAAGGAATGCAAGGATGGTTCAAGGTTTGCAAACCAATAAATGTGATACATCACAGAATCAAGGGCATGTGATCATCCCAATAGTACAAATAAAACATTTGATAACATTCAATATCATTTCATGCTAAGAACTCGTATGAAATTAAGCATAGAAGGAATATACCTCAACACAGTAAAGGCCGTAGACAACAAACTCACAGCTAACATCATGCTGAGTGGGAAGAAGTTGAAAACTTTTTCTCTGAGATTCATAAGAAGGTAAGAATAGTTACTTTCACCCATACACAGCATCATAAACAAAAATCAAACCCAAACCAAAGACTTAAACATAAGATATAGACATACAAAACTGCTACAAGAAGACGTAGGGGAAGTGCTACATTCCATTGGTCTTAGTGAGAATATTTTTTAGATAATATCTTAAAAGCACAGGAAGCAAAATCACAAAAAGACAGGTTGGATTGTATCAAACTAAAGAGCTCATGCATAGCAAAAGAATCAAGAGAAAGAGGAGTTCAGCTGTCAAATGGGAGAAAATATCTTTCAGATTATATATCTGATGGAATGTTAATATCTAAATTTTATAAGGAACTCAAAAGATTAAAAAGCCAACAACAACAAAGCAATTTAAACTAAAGATCTGGAAATATTTTTTTTCAATAGAAGGTGTGGTTAACAGGTGTATAGAAAATATTCAACACCAACTAACTATCCAAGCAATGCAAAACAAATTCAAAAATATTGTCTGACCTCTGCTAAATCAGATATTATCAAAAAGACTAAAAAATTTTTAAAAAAAATTAAAAATGAAGGTTATTGGGATGTAGAGAAAGAGGAACTCTTATCCACTGTTAATGGGAATATAAATGAGTATAATCATTTTGGGAAACAGTATGGAGATTTTTCAAAAATTAAATATATGGCTACCATACAATCTAACAAGTCCACTTCTGGGTAAACATCCAAAAGAAATGAAATTAGTAGGTGGAATAGACATCTGTTCTCCCATCTTTCCTGCAGCTCTTTTCACTAAAACCAAGAAATGGAAGTAACTTAGTATCTATCAAAGGGTAACTCGATTAAAAATATGGCCTATCTGCACACTGCAATGCTATTCAGCTATAAAAACGTTATGAAATCCTTTCATTTGCAGCATGATGGAGCCTGGTGGTCATTATGTTGAATGAAATAAGCTAAAGATAAATACTGCAGGATCTCACTCCTGGAGAATCTAAAAATGTTGGGCTCATAAAAGTTGATAGTAGAATGGTGGTTGCCAGAGGCTGAGGAGAGCAGGAGTTAGTAAGGGGCATGAAGAGGCCCATCACGAAATGCAGTTCCTGCTGGGTGGGAGCGATAAACCCTGGTGTCCTCTTGCAGAGCTGGGTGACCACCATTAACAGTAACACGCTATGGATTTCAAAGTAGCTGGAAGAGCGGATTCTGAATGCTCTTGCCATGAAGAAATAATAAATATTTAAGGTGGTAGATATGCTAATTACCCAAATTTGAGCATTATACAATAGCTACATAGATTGGAACATCATATTACCCCAAAATACACGTTACCCAGAAATGCAAACAATTATGCATCAGTGTAAAATAAGAAAAAAAAAATACCAAGCAAAATGATCAAAGAAAACATTTCAATACTCCACTATCCTAAGTATATTTAAATTCTCCAGATAAAGGCTAAGGATGTGTGGTTTGACAAAGTTCTGATGCAGGAACAGAATTTTGAAACTAGTGGCATTCAGGAAAGGTCACTCCAAAATACTCCACTCCAATGCGTTGATGACCCTGAACTGAGAACTCTGGGGAACGAAGGAAGGAAGATGAGGCTGCATCTAAATTTCTCTATCTGCTCAATAAGGTTGTCCCAAAAGGGACTGTGTGGTCTGGATTCCCCCCGAAACCTCACCACTGAGCTGCAAGATTGGCGGCTGGGGGCTAACAGCATGTCCATGGAGCTCGGCTTACTCCTCCAGCCTGAGGGGCTTCAGCTTGGAAGAATCATACCACCAAGCAACTCCCGGAACACCCTGCATCTCCGCATCCCCTGGAGGCCCCTGGCTCCCTTCCTGTCTGGCATTCAGGCTGCTATATCAGCTTCCATCCTCTCATCCTTCTTCCAGTCCCATATTTTGAGGAGACTCTGCACACAAGTAATTAAAATGTTTTTTTTTCCTCCTGCTAATCTGCCTTATGTCAATGCCATTTGCAGCCCAACCAAAGAAATTAGAAGGTGACAGGAGATCATTTCCCACTTTCCAAGGGCACCCTAACAGCGGAGAATAATCCAGAGCTCTTGGTTCTCACTCATGGTGCATCGGGGTCATCCATATCAAATCGCAAGTTTTGTCCCCGTGAAAGTAAATTTCTTTTAAAGTGGAGTTGACTCATTCATAAAGAATGACTCAGCACTTTCCTGGCTTGTTAATTTGATTAATAAAAAAAAGCAGCCCTGAATGTGATAAGTGAATGTGATCAGTGAAAAATGACACCTAAAAGTATTTAGTGCTTGAATATGAACCATTTGTAATTTTTGCAGTAAATATACATTTTAAAACAATCTATGATTTAAGTAATTTGTATAGTCCATGACCTAGAATTGTGCATTTTGTATCACTGCGTTAAATTTTGTGGGTACTTGGTAATGATACTACCTTAAAAAATTCAATCAAGTTAAATGTTGAAATAAATGCATTTGCGTGTTTGCCATATATTTGGATGTTCAATGAAAGCAAAATCATTATGGGTCTGATGATTATTTCAAATATAAACGTGTGGGTCCTAGACAAATTCCACATACATACGGTAACAACCTGAAATTCAGAAATAACCTACTTAGGAAAGCAGTAACATGAATCTTACCACATAATTACTTCCCCTCTCTCCATTTGCCTTTCTGGGAAGATGAAGCTACCATCAAATTTCACCTCTGAGCAAGCCACACCATACTTGGTCATTCATGTCCAAGTAGAAATAGATAAACATAGCAGGCCACTTCTCCCCTACACTGAATCCTGGCCCCAATTATTAAAGATGAAGAGTAGCCTGTTCCTGGAACACATGTAGGCTGTAGAAGGAACTGGAATATGAAAATGTAATTTGACTATATTTTTGAGTGAAAATTAGATTAGGGATAGCTATCAGGAAAATCCCGTTTATATTTCTATTAACCTCTTGATACACAATTCTCTTGTGACAAACCTAAATAAAGAGTTTATGAACTGAATTCTACTTATGCAATTTTTTTCTCTGATTGATACTTCCTCCTGGTAAGAATTAGTACTTTTACTTTGGCTAACCGAAGTACTGTTATTCCAGTGAGGAAAGAGTTGGAAAGATTGATTGCAACTGGACTAACGTTTGTGATTCATTTCTACAGAGGCAAGTGAGAAAATGAAAGCAAGTTTGTAATTAGTGCAACCATATATAAAAGTCAAAATTTGTTTGTTTCTTAGAGATTGTTCTAGGCATTAAAAATTAAAACGCCATCATCTTTCAGACACAGAGTATTTGTGAAATGCTTTTTAAAAAATGCCCTCCGATCAATCTATTAAATCCAAATTCTAAAAAACACACAAAACAATCAATCTATTAAATGAGATTTCTAAAAAATACACAAAACAATAGTCATCAATATCTAGGGTTATTTTATTAGCAGTCTTTCCCTTTAATAGTAATCTTTCACCTCACAAGTGTAAGGATAATGTGTCCGTATTCAGACAAAGGTGACAATTAATGAACGGCAAACCTTTGTCCATTACTGACACAGTCTTCTGTAACCCGGTTATGTGCCACATTCTAACGAAGTCATAGTTCGTGACTGGTGACATAGCTGTGATGTTTCATAGCTATGCAGGAGGGATTGATAGCGTTTATTTGGGGTCATCCGCCTTTGTTCTCCCAGCAGGCTAAGCAGGTTGTGCTCTGCCCTCAAGAAGGTGTGACCCAGGGCAGACCCAGGCCCCTGCCCCTTGCACCATAGGGGGACCTGCTGGCAACCAGTCCCAGTCCCATTCACCCCCGCCCCCGCTGCTGGCGGCTGATTCTCTCTGAGTAAGAAGTGTATTGGACTTTAATTTCCAGTAATGGGATCTTATAGTTTGTAAAGCAACACAAAAGAGCAGCCCTTTTGCCTTTCGCAGACCAGCCTGTCTGGAGCCAGGGGCCGGTGTAGCTCATTCAGCACACCCAAGGGAGAAGCAAGTGTAATTTTTGTGCACACAACTTCTCTCCCACATTGCGCCTCCGAAAGGCACCCAGCAGGGTGGACACGAACCTCGGTACCTTAGCTCAGCAACCTACATGGAAGCATTGTCACAGATGTGCGAATGTTTGCAGAGAGCCACACAATACTTATAATAAACTCACTTTTAGAAAGTGCATTTATTTTTAGTTCATTGGATGACTATTTCAGTAAGTTCCCAATTTGCAAATATTTGAGTTGTGAGCTTCACAGATGAGTGAACCTCACATTTTTTTTTATGCTTTACATTGCATATTTGTGTCCAAGGTGTTTAAGATTCACTTTGTCAGACTCAGGAATGATCCTCGGTTCACGAACTCAATTCTCTCCATGACTCTGACTGCAAATCCAATTGGATGAGAACTGAATCAGATTTCTCCATAAGGTCAACGTTGAACCTGATCATTGAATTTGATTTGGTTCTCTAGCAATTCGGTTTGTGACCAGAATTGTGGAAAGCATAAAGTTCACAAACAAGGCACCAGCAGTTTCTAGAAAACATGATATGCTTATCTCATTTCCAATAAAATTATAAACTACTAGGTTAGCCATGATGAAGACAGTACTAAAAGATGCTTAATGAGTGTAATTCTCTGGGAACCAGCACACTGGTGTCTCCTACGTCTCCAACATTGCTCTGTTCAGTTTTCAGTGGATTCAATTTAAGGAACGGCACTGGAACTGGCTGTGGATTTTAGCATCCTTCCCACCTGTGGTTTGCGTGGTTTCATAGGACTGGGTGCAGGTTAACTCAAGTTTTCAGGTAATTGCCTTCTACACACACAGTGTGAGAGCTTTGAGGAAGGACAGTGTGGCTCTGTGTTTGCATGTTGAACGGTCAGAGCAGGCTTTTCCTCCCACTCGGGGTGGACATCTCTTCCTGTTTCTCCAGGGGCTGTCCTCTGCTCTTTCACCTTCCAGTTTATCCCTCCACACAGCCACATCCAGCCAGCCCTTCTCCTCTGCATCCGTTAGAGAAGAGCCCTGGAACACGGCGAGAATTATTATCTAAGACACTGGCCGTCTTGCCTCCATCCTCTCTCCCTTCTCTGGTTTAGGCACTTTTTAGAAAAAAATCAAAAGACCCAGAATCTGTAAAAAGCTCTGTTGCCAGGGCGACTTGGGGACTAAGCACAGGACTCCCTGCACTGCTGCCCTGAGCAAACTTGCCGCCCCCCAACCACGCACGAACATAAGGACAGAGCCCTCGCCAGGCGGCTGGGAAGGAGCCCCTGGAGAGGACAAGTGGCTGGCTTTTCCCAGGTGGGCTGCACTCTGTGGGGGACCACAGGGTTCTGAGTCTGTGACTCCAGGGGAGGGTGGCGATGGGAGGGAGCTAGCTCTCCTGCAGGCTGCTGCTGCTGCTGGGTACCCGGCGTGATTGATTGAAGGGGACAAATGAACAGCAGCCGCCTGCAGCACTCCCCGTCACCTGTGCCCCAGGGCCCTCCTCCTGCAGGGCCCTCCTGGGGGATCCTGCTGGTGCAAGGAGAGGTAGGCGGGCAGGCAGATAAGGGGCCTTGTGTGGTCAGAGGTGCCGCCCCCTCCTCGCTGTGGCCAGAGCGGTCCGGGCAGAATGGACCAAGCTCCGGGACTGCTTTTCATTGGCCTCTTCATCTGGAAGGTGCACGTGTACAGTCTGTCCCTGCCCTGCACACAGCACACACCCCGTCCCTGGAGCATCCCAGCCTGGGGAGGTGTCTGTCCTCACCTGACCCCGTCTGGGGGTGCCTCAGAAGTCTCAGTCAGGCAGGAAGGGCACCCGCTCTCCATGGCGGCCAGCAGCCCCAGGCTCCTTCCCCAGGGAGCGGCTTCTGCAGCAGCCGCAGCTCCCCTCAAGTGCTGACCCTTCCTCTGCCATCCAAGGGTAGGAGCATCGTCAGTGCCCTTTGGTGGGTCAATCATTTTCACCCAGATGACTGTGATTCCAGAGTGGCCCTCGTTCGTTCATTCATTCATTCATTCATTCATTCATTCATTCATTCGTTTTTTTCCCATTCTTTCATTCTTCGCTTATAAACTTCATAAGGTGTGCCAGACACTACCAAGGAGTGAGCAACACCAACACGGTGACCGTGGCCCAGGGGCTCTCTTACTTGTCTCTTTCCTGTGTGGGCAAAATCCCCTCAACACAGACTTTGCAAAGTTTGATTTCTACCGCACCACTGCAAAGCAAGTCTTCCAAGCCCTACTTACCCAGCCGGCAGGGCCGCACCCTTCCCCTCCCCACCCTGCACGCTCCATCCTGCCTTCCCTGTGGCTCTGGGGAGACGTGTGGACCAACTGCAGCTGCAGGGAGTAATAGGACCAACGCTGGGAGTGACCATGGAATTCAGCACTCAGAGAGGGATGTGCTGTGCGGACTTCTCCAGATGCTGGGCAGATTAGTGATCTTTCAGTGAATATTTCCTCAGATGCGACACACGAGTTACCTTAAAGAATTTACTTAAAGGTGACACAAGGTCGCCCTTTGGGAAATGAGAGGACAGGAGGCTGCACCAGGAAGTATTTAGGAAATGCTGGTCCATTCTTTCTTGTGCTCATAGATAAAATGCAGTGACACAGGCAAATACAAATTTTAACAGAATGTTAAAATCACTATCAAGTTACAGACCAAGCATACCTTTAAGATACAAGCATGTTAAAATTCCTGAATAGCTCAAAGATATCATAATCATCATTCTTACAGCACTCACTTGACTAAAAATATAATATTGGTGGTGGTTTCATAAATCTGGTGATTATGTTGGAAGGATGCTTTTTGCATGCTGCAGCTGTCTTATTTATTTAAGGATAGATTAAGTGAGAGTTAAAGCAACAAGCAGCTTTATTATTTTCATTATACTCATCTTTAAAATCTCTTGTAGATTTGAAGCAAAGGGGGCCTGTTATCCCTGGAAATAGCAGACTACGGTATGGACGCAAAAGAGCACAGTTGATTCTCTTAGAATCACACAGCTAGGTGAAAAGTAGGGGGAAAAAATGCGCTTATCTCTCGTAACTTCTCTATACCTGGAAAAGTCCTTCCAGTGAAAGCCTCATCTAATCATTTAACTTGTAATTTAGAGGGTTTCTCTTGCTTTCTTTTCTCAAGGACCTCTCTACTTGTGAGAATGTGCAAATACTCTGATCCTAGGAAGACGTTTTATGTTAACATACACACTAATCTACTTTCCCACACCCACAGGTCATAGAAAGCAGAGGACTCTGTGGAACGGTAGTGCTGAAGGCAAACCTACAGATTGGGTCCTGCCAAGTGACAGCTGCCTGCCCTGGGGGACAGAAGGGAGCCAGTCCCCCCTCACGACCCAGCTGTGCCCTTGCCTTCGGGCTTATGTTTACTTGTCCTACAGGTGTATATTTTCATGTGCATCTCTTTCGTTATGTTTATGAATGAAATTAAAAAGGTAGGGTCTCATGAGACAAAGGAGCATAGTAAAAGTATCAATAAGATGGATCTCATAACCTCGGAGTGTTACTACGCAAAAAATATTCTTTGCATTAAGTCCCTGTATATCTTCTCTGGAATAATCTCTGTTCAACCTCACTTTTCTGCGAGCAGAGGGATTTGGGAGGACAAGAGAAGAAATTCCACCTCAGTAGCACCCTTTAATAACCTAGAGAGATAAAAGATAGCAAAACTCTAAGTAAAGTTCTTGGAGATATTTTGCACTCAAGAAATAAAATATATCATTTTTGACTTTTAAAATCAATATATTGGGATTTTTAAAAAAGATTTGATGCAGAACAAAACGAGAAAAATTGGTTAATAGAACCTAGCCCTCATTAGCTTTTCAAAAATTATTTCAACAGCAGGTTTATTTGGTTTTCTCGTTTGTTCATATTTCAAGTTGATTCTGAGTCACTGGACTAATTAATTTGGTTTCCCAGAGACACAACCATAGATTATGAGTTAGATTTTAAAGGAGAGTTTTAATGTTCTAATTATTCTGTGTCTCATGTAACTTGCCTCAAGCTGATTATAGTATGTATTATATTAAAAGGGAATTTTTAAAAAAAAAATCAAATGCAGGAGGTTAATTCTCATCTTTAATTTTACAAATTTTCTGGACAGAGTTTATCTAAAATCAAACCAAGTGTTGATTTAAAGAGAAGTTTTCTCTTTATGGCATTATTACTTGTTTAAAAGACAACTTCTAATATCTGTTCATTTAAATTGTAACTCCTAATGACGGAGGAATCTCCTGAGCGATGCGTGATTTCTGAATTGCTCTAGCCCATGCCAGTACCTTGCCTACCATGAAGTTTCACCACTAAGAGCATGTGTGTTCGTTTTCCGCACCATGTGAAATACTATAATTGGAACCTATTCTACATTCAAATAGATAAATTATTAATAGTCTCTGCTGCCCTTAAACAAGCATCACATTTGCAGCATTGGAATTCTGATTTGTCAAGTAGTGGGGGCTGTAACTCTATTAAACAATGTGTCTATGTGGGGGGAAAATATTCCTTAGAAGGGGGATCTTAATCAGCTTCATGCTGAGCCAAAGAAAATTGTAAACTATGCATTAAAAGAAGATTTACTGAAAGTTATTTTTGCTAGATCTACTGCATTCTAATTCACTGCTTGCCTTTAGCTTTTCATGATAATACATGTAATCTTCCAGCCACATTCATGAGCGAAGTTGGATGTGGATTTTCACTTGTGGAGCTACATTACAATGGGTAGATTTAAGGTATTACAAAATGAGTTTTTGGATTTGTTACAGAGGTGCGGAGCCCCTCAGATACAGGCGGATAGGTTTTCTCCAGCACGTGGCAGCCACCTTATTATAAAACAAAACAGTGTTAAGTCAAAGTACCTGATTATGATTCGCAACGCCCATGCAGCTCCAATAGCCAGGCTTACATTTAATACCTCAGAAACAATATCATTTATTTTTCTGTCTTCTCTTATCCCTAAGTTATTGGGTTTGTAGGCTTTGAAACCTTAAGCAAAAGGATAAAATACAAATTATAGAAAACATTGGAGTATGGAGAAATCAAATTACATTCTCCACAATCCTGCAAAAGATGGTTCTCATTCCTCTTGTGTAGCTTGGGAGAAACCCCGGCACCAAAAGCTTTGAGGGGGATAATTAGTCTTTGGGGTGCAAGGAAAGAATTCATATCTGACAAAGAATAACCAATTACACCAACAGGTTAATTTTCAGATTTGAAATAACAATCATGTGAGTACATTTTTTTAAAAAAACAAAACCCATTATTGAGAATATTCAAATAATTTTTTTCAAAGGAGTCTCATTAGTGGTGTAGAAGGTACAGTCTCATCTTTGTGCAGTAGACTTTCCAGTTTCCAGCTATTGCTTTAAATTTCAAATTCATTATGAAATTATGGAATTTTGGAAGTTGTTCAGGATCTGCACATAAAGAAAAATATTTTCACCATCCACAGACTAGAAGGCAAATTCCTCTGTAACATCAGGTTCTAATAAGTCAGGTCCTTGTGGAAATTGCAATGGATGTCAAAAACAGAAGTAAAAGAAAAGAACCCACAAAACACAGTTAGCAGATAGATGCCTGTAGCTGGGTGCATGGTAATAGCTAGTTAATTTACAACCAAAGTTAAAGACCTGTGGACTTGTCTCGGACTCCAACGTCCATGCACTCCTCTCTTATTAACAAAGCCTTAATTCCAATACTGACAGCCCAAAGCCTCCAACTCTAATGAACTGTCTGCTCTGTGCAGAAAGCTAGTGGTAACGTAGAACGTTAGTTACAATAATGATAATCTTTAGTATTTTTAGCTTGTCAGAACTTGCACAGCTAACAACAACCAGTCTTTTACTAAAACTCTACCTCATCAAACTAACTTAATTAGCAATTCAACTCCTTATTTTTGTTTTGGATTCCCCTCTGGCTACTAATTAAAGCTTAATCGAAACCGCTGAACTGAGGTTGCAAAGAATTCATTAATATTAAAATTAGCCCCAACAATTTTTGGGGGGCTGGTGCAATTTGTATTTGTTACTGTCAGGGGTTTGAAACTCAGCTGAATTGTTAAAAAAGCCACACTAGAAATTCTCTGTCTGCCATACATATGAGCTAAGTGCATGGGACAAATGTCAATAGTTATACAAACAGAGCATTTCTGAGCAGGAGAAGTTAGTCCACGAGGGTCAGTTTGAAATGCATGTAGCCAAAATATTACTTAGAATTCTTTTTCTCTGCAATCATTCACATTGCTTTATCCTTCTAAGTGGTTTCATATTTTGGATAAAAGAGAGGAGAAAGGGCTCTGGGAAAAATTTTCAAGGATTGGTTTTTATGTATTATCTTGACAAGATTAATATGTTTGAAAAACGAACAGATTTAGCTCTTCACTTTGATTTTTCCATTTTTGGAACATCAAAGATTATTCTAACAGCAGTACGGTCATTCTGAAAAGTAAAATCAAATGAACGCAAAACTCAAGTGTAGAATGCACTTTTTCTAAAAAAATGAAATCTGATCTTTTATCAGGAATGGTTGAAAAGGAAATGTAATACATTTTTTTCTAATAAAATGGTTATGTTGGTGTAAGCCCTCAGTTCTTTTCCAGATTTCTTTGGATGGTTTAAGTAACAAGTTTAAAACTATTAGATTTTTTTTTAAGCTCACATTAAAAAATCATTTATTCAGGATTTGGATATTTGTAAATATGCTCAATTTCAATGAGACCACATTTTGTTTTCCAGCATGTGACATGCAAATGCAAATTAGAAATGCTTTTCTTCTTGGTGAACAGGAAATAATTTTCATAAATCAAAACCCCTTTTCATTTTAATTTTTGATATTTTAATAATTTTGTGAAAACATGTATATTTATTTTACCCTTTAGGAAAATTCCAACTATGCAGGAAACAAACTTGTTGGCACTAAAATATACAGCAACTAATACTACTTAGCATATCTTATTAAACCTGAAAATTAAAATGCGTTTCTAAAATGCAAAATTTTACCAAAATATACATGGAAATTACACTCACATCTACGTTTCATTTAGAGAACATTTATGACACAATAATCATGTACACATTTTAAATAAATATATATCCATTTTTAAGCCCATGGATTAAATCAACAATGGCATAGAAGCCACACAATTTTGAATCTTGGTGACAATTTCCATGAAGTTATTTAAATACATTTTGACTTCTGACAAGGAGATGTAATTTATAAAACAGAACATGCCTATCAGTGGGACCTAAATTAGCATAATGAGGATACTTTCATTTCTGCAAGTACAGTTTTTGACATTCCCATGTGGCACTCTGAGAAGAAAACAGTGAAAAAAGGTCAGCATGCCGAAGTAGAAAATTATTAACAAAATACCTGGAAACTTTATCTGATTCGAGTAAACAAAATATATTTTGCTTTCAAAAAAAAAATTCTTCCTCTAGCTGATAAAAAAAAAGTTCCTTTAACACAGGGTGCTGTCAAACAGTGTCACCCAGCGTCCTGACATACCAGAGAGGGACCGGGTTATCATCGCGTGACAAGAAACACCGGGTGACATTAATGTTATCTGGGTTTTTATCAGTGTTTTGAGTTAATTTCTTACCGTATGTTTCACAGAAACATACTGCAATCATAAGTGTAACCTTTTAAAATTGTTTTACAAATTTCCTGCTCGAGCGAAATGATGCTGGGTGTTAACTGAATGGTTTGGTTTATATGCAGAAACATCTACCAAATTGTTAAGAGAAAACAGATCCCGTGTCAGTCTAAGTGACGTCAAATGGTACAAACCACAGAAAATGTTACACCGTTCACTTCCAACCCGGTTAAGAAACAACAAACGAAGCCGCAAGTTCTTGGCACAAAATTCTTTTAAAACAGAGCAGTTATGTAAGAAAAAATAGCAAATGTATTTCAGGATTAAGTCATGAATAATTGTTTATAACTTTCAATGCATGAGAATGGTGAGTTTCTTAGCTAGATCCCGAGAAATGTTACCAATATTCTTGAGATAGGTCTGAATGTGTTGTCTTGAAGAAACTAAGAAATCGCGGTCACCTACGGGATCAGATAAATGCTTTTGTCGTCTGTGACAAACCAGACTTGGTAATGCTGGTTCACAGCAGGAATATCTATGAAGGAAAATTGCTTGACACCTTCTGATGAGACTTTTTACCCAAGAAATTCATGTATTCTATTGTAGAGTTTATGGTGTTTTCCTGGTATCCTTTAGGAATGAAAAGTTGATGTAAACATGGTATAAAAATGCCAGGAGTCCAAAGTCAAACCCAGCTGATGATCCAGAGGTTACTGCATTTCAACTTTATCATTTTAACTATACCATTACCTGTATCTTTCTTGATAGGTCTACACTCTTTCTACTTACTTGTTATCTTAAATTAGGATATTTCTGTTTAAACAATGAAAAGCATCTTTATTGGGGTTGTAGAAAACCTTCATGTTTTACACAGGTTCTAAGTAAATATTTTATTTTTTAATACATCAGTCTTTGCAAGTATTTTATGCTGGTGTTTCCTCCCTAGCAAATATGTCACAACCACTAAAATTTTAATTTTTATAGAGCTATAACATATTATTATGACATTTCAGCTTTAGACATAGCTTTGATTGTAAGTAGCATCAAAAGATCTTTTTGGGGTGTTTACAATATCATACAATAATAATAGACCAAGGAATATATACTCAGCAATGACATACTAATTTCATTTTCTTCTGTGATGTTTTTCTCATCTGTACATGATTACTCCAAAAAGAACTTTAAATTTTCAAATCTTAGTTTAAAAAATAAATTTCATATCTAATATATATATATACATATATACACATATTGTGTATGCCAAATGCCACTTTAATTTCTCTCTATATGGAATTAGTGACAAAGGAGTCAAAGATCTCTTTCTATGAAATTAATAAGCATGTTCTTAAAAGATTATTTTGATCAGGAAAATAAAAACGGTCTTCTGAACAGTTGAACTGTGATGCTGCAGTATAGAAATATCACCAGAAGAAGAAAATCAGCTTTTGTATATAAAATATGACCATCTGTTTGCATCGGAAATTTGCAGAAGGGAAGAGTAGGTGAACTGGGAGGGGTGGGGCGGGAGGACGAGAACTGGAATGCACCTTGGTGAGGGGTCAAGGACCACTTTGAATGGGTTCCTTGGAAACAT